>QNGE01005352.1:8109-26793 GCA_008508345.1 Paragonimus westermani | reverse complement strand
AAAAAAGCCAGAACACGAGGAATTCACAGACGTATTGTCTTTTATAAACCTATGGATCGAAGGTGCCCATCTGACTGTACGTGTTTGAGAATAACCATCTGTCACATCAGCTTGCTATGCGAGCTAGCCTCTAACCGAGAGATTACAAAAGTTATAACCCCGTTTATAACGCTAACAGCTGTGTGGAATCAGAACACGGGACCTGAGAGCGTACACAGGATTCCTGCCACTCAGTCGGTAACCGAAACGAATGTGTCAGGTTGACCATAAATGTGGCCAGTCTGATAATAAAGCAATCGGAAAGCAGAAGCATATTGATTCAATTTAAACAAACCACCAACAACCGTTAGATCCATGCGAGGTGTCATAAATGAACCTAACCGCCAACTGCTCTCCTCGTGGATTTCACCAAGGCGTTCGATTTTCTGAACTATGAGGCTTTGTAGACGATGTTCCTCAAATTCTGCTACCTGAACAAATTGGTCGAATGAAGTAACACTTCACATGTGTGAAAGTAGAGATGAACTCCTGTATATCGAACTACGATGATATTTGAGTTGTTAGTGGCAAGCAAACGGAGTTCGAATGATTCTTGTCACAGAAGCTATCCAGTTCGTAGATGGATGTAATGCTAACAGTTGGTGTTCGGAATTTGGAGAACGACGTTCCTCGGACGGTCGTCTGCCGAACGATCGAAGCTGTGACACACCAGGTCGATTACTATATCTGACGGCGTGCTTGTGGTGGTTTGCAGTTGACTGCGCGCTTTTCGCACAAACAGAGGGAACTGCACTGTTACAATCAATGGGTGGTTAAGGCAGTGTTTTACACTGGCATCAAGATAAATATTGACTCACCTGTTCCAACAGTCTTCGGGGGTTTAACTGAAAGAGTTAATCAATTCGGTCGTTTGCTTGTCAAATACAGGCTGCTCAGTCTATCAAGAACAACACTAACTAGTTGGCGCGAGAATGAACGATACGTAGTCACTAAGGGTGTGGCTGAACAATATGCGGGAATACAGATGCTGAGAATATTTATGAATGGCTTACAAGGCCCAGCCAGAATGACACTCCCGTATCCGCTACTCCTGAGGTCGAGTGAAAACCTCACGGAGCGTATTCTCCGCAAAATATGTCCATGCGCTCGTTATTCGTCGTCATATGGTCCACTTTGACGTTCAGGCTCTTGTGTGGGGGACAAGCGATTCTTTCGGACGTTTTGATAGACGCGACTGTGAGTACTGCAGGCAGACGAAGACAACGAAGCTGCCTGTCCACTGCGCATCAGTGCTCTCCGCGCTAATGCACAACAGCGAAATCTGGACAAGATTACAGCGAAGTTACGGCAGCCGATTCTACCTGCCATGCTTAGCCAATGTCTTATTCACTCGGTGGCCGGACACAGTTGCGAACACTAAGTCAATTTGGCGAATGGGTGCAGGCGTGATTTATGACACCCTGGTACTCAGTCGGTTTGTCTGCCAGCACATGTCTGTGGAACGGCTGACGGCTGACCTCCGACGTAGCCCCTTCACGACCGGTTCAAACTAGACAATCCTCGTGATCAGAAGCCGCGACACCAGGATGCTAATGATGCCATTCATTGGTCATGCTGTCATATCTGTATGGCGTGGGCATGAATGCTGCTACATGCACTCACGCCGTCTCGGACTGGTAGGTTATCATCCTACCCACAACACATCGACAAAGAAGAGAGAATGTGCACGCTGGGCGTAAGTCGGTTGTCGGCTACACACATTTCTGTTGAGGATGTCACATACCCCCAGGAAACTGGACGCATGACGATCTATAAAAACGCAAGAGGTGCATTTTGTATTTTGACTTCGGCTCTTCGGCACTCGGAATTTCGGGCTGAGAAAATAAACTCTGTTTTTGAGAGACCGGTGTTTTCCCCTCATAGTCGGCTTTGGGGGAATCGGCTCTTCGGTGTAAAACAGTGCGTACCATATCACTGCGTCCTAGGAATCGTACCAGCTCAATAGCATCCACTCGGTCCTTCTGCGTTATAACAATTTCTGTCATCGTGTTTTCGAACCAACGCTCACTATCATTTGGCAAATCATCCGGCCTTCTTTATAATAACCTGCAACATGTTCGTCACCTTCCACATTTCCGTCTCACCGAATATGTTGAGTTGTCAAGTTGTCAGATCAACTTCAGAGTCTCTTCTTCTCCCGCCTACATAGGATGTAATAATACGTATTCCGATGCTAAAGTACCTCTTGACTGACATTTTAAATATCTTTCTTTCCGGCTTCAATCATACCGTTGTAAACTACGTTTACTTGTGTGGGGTACGACGACAACGTTATTGAACAGAGACTTTTCTACTGAACGTTGAAGCTATTGTTCATCTTTGGTTTCCGTGTGAGCTTCTGGCTGACTGCAATGTGAGCATTTGGAAAAGCAGTAGTTCTCTATACATATGAAAACCTTTATCAATGCTATCGCGTCACCATACACACGTCCAGACTGGTCAAAATTTGCGGTGACCTAACTAATGTTGCGCGACTCATAATATCTGTCGCTTAGATGGATTTACCAAAGTCGTTACATTACTGGCAATGCGGTCCCAACATGATGGACTTTGAGTAGCGAAATGAGGAGACTGGTTTTGCGAAATGCCAGTACCATTTCGTATGCTCTCGTCGGTTGCTACACAGGTGAATTATGTGCACGCATGAGGTCAATGTATACACTAGTCTGTCATTGGTCAGAACCATGGCAGACGGAGGTTCTTGGTCAGCACATTCTACACACACGCACTCACACGCGCACGCACACGCACACGCACACACACACGCACACACACGCTACGCATGACAGGCAACGTCTCGAGTGGTTTAAGGTGACAGACTTGTGATGTGATGTGGCATGAACACACAGAAAACGTCTGCCGGGTGGACCACATGACCGGTCTCAAGCAGGCGTCTGGCAATCGAAGAAGCTGGCTTGCGTTGTTTGGTGTGGTCCCGTCGGGTAACGCCACACATCGAGTGCTCGATATAGTTTGGCACGTGTTGCTTCATTCTAAGGCGCATGGATCGATCAGTTCTGCCAATACAAATGTCACCGCAGCTGTAGGTGAACTGGTAGACAGTGTGAATTGGACAGCTCTGGCATCCACGCCCTAATTTGAGCAAGTGTGAGTGAGTTGGTGCAACTGAGTAGACGCAGTGTAGCTGCGTTGCACGTCCGTTGGATGACCTGCGTCAGTGGTCGAGTTCGAAACGACATATTACCATCTGGTTTGCACGGTAACTGCATGTACACCGGTTTATTCGGGACAGATGTTTCTTGTGCGTTTATTACTTTCGACTTGCTGTGAAAGTCGATAAAACCCAGTGGGTAATCGTTGGAGACCAGGGTCTCACGAATATACTTCAACTCCGTATCTGTTCTACCGCCCGTACCTGTAAATAGCGCACCGTGAAACAGACAACGCACTAGTGAGCGTTTGCGTTGTATGGGTGAGAACCTGTAGGAATTCAGATATTATCTTCTCCGCAGGTGATGTCACCCATTTTGGTCCGTGTTATGTGCACGTGCAATCAGGCTTCGGTTGCTCTCTTAGGCTATTCCGAAACGGATGCTCTCAGACATGTATGACTATTGATTGTCAGAAGCGTCCTTTTCGGATATTGCTAAATCAGCCGATACGCCACTGCCAACGTGTGAGAAGGACGGAGCTACAGGCAGCATGTGAATCACGAATGGTGGAAAATTCGTGAACAAGAGTGATCACACCTAGATTGTTGCAGTGAATTCGTTGAACTCTCCAGTGTTGATTTGGGCCTCCCAGGTGAAAAGAAATGCGGGCGACTACTCAGCTATTCACATGTTCAATGGCGACGGAATTTGAGTGGGAAAGGGGCCGATCGGTCACAGTGGCCTGACTGCTGATGTTGTTTGTCCGGTTGGTCAGTGAATTAAGTGAATTTAATGACGCGGAATCAGCTCGCTGTTCTGCTGATGAGGCTCCAATTCCATCTATAGCTCTGTTGTTTGTTTTCACGGTGTAGACTCTTCAATGTTGAAAGTTCCAGCATGAACGTGGTTGCTTCTCTGAGTTACTTCCTTTCCTTCTCTGGTCCCTTCTGCTGCTTAACAAGAGGCAGCTCCTGTCTTCACGGTTTGAGGACAGTGAGGTACTAGTGCAGATAAGTCGTACACTGTTGCATCTGACGAACATAACGAAGATGCGGTGTTTGGATTACGAAGGAGCGAGACAGATTCACTGGTACTCGATGCGTCAGTGCTAGATAAAGCGAAGAGGCATAAAAACGATAGTCGTGCTTATGCTAGAACTGGATGGATAGAGGTTTTGTACGTCCTATGCGCTCAACTCTTATATGCACAAATGAGAATAGCAAACAAAACGCTCACCTGATATACTTGATGCACGAAAGCTCAAATACAACTTGGGCATATGAATCAGAGGAATAGGAGTGTTTCGGAATCTGTTCATGTGCTGTCCTTCGTCTAAGGTCGACTGAGTGGCGCGCAAAACTAGTGTATTGCCCAAATGGGCTGCTTCAGGAGACAAAATCAGCAGGGGATTGATGGTCGGCTAAACAATGAGAAGACCGCAATGACTAGTGAATTCCATTATTCTGTGCGCAGCAATCGAGCAACAGTATCATTACGGGATTACGTACATTCTTAAATTTCAGGTTGACAACGCGACTGAGCTATCTGCTAGGACTATACGAATATTCGTGATTTGTAACATCTCCAAATGGATATTTGCTTCCGGAAGTTTCGGCAGAACGGCTAGCAGGCGAGACGTGATTGATGCGAGTACTTCCTGCTGACAATACAGTCTTGACAATGAACTAATGTGGACCGTCCTGTGTATCATACTACTGGAGTAATGAAACTTCAGTGGTCACTAAGTAAATTGTAGCATCAGTTCTGATGGCAAATGTTCCTAAACATCGGTGAACTGCAAGAGTGGTGGAGAAAATGACACACTGCTAGTCTTCAGACCCAGGCTGAGACCATAACGTAACCGAGCATTAAGACGCGTGTTGTGGCTGCGGGCATTGTTCGTTCACTTATCTCATTAATCGCATATATAGTTACAGAATTAGTTGAACCAAAGTTCCTTAGCTGTAAAACATGCTGTGTTATTTATTTCTCCATTGCATGTTTTCTGCTGGATAGAATGTGATTTGAAGCGACCCGGCCTAATAAGGATGCATTAGACATGTAAGAAATTGTGAACACTTCTGAAACACAATCTGTTCGTTCTTATCCACTTCGCACGTAGACAAATATGCACACGTCGGACGAGAAATCAGCTCTGAAATTAAATCCTATTTTTGACGGCCGGCATGGTGTTTACCTACCAGCATATTAGCGTTCGTAGTACGATGTCCTGTTAATGTTTTCAACTGCTGTCAACAATCGTTTCACAGGGCAAAACTGTGTCTAGACCTATTGGGGAACTGGTCACACGTCAACAGTGCCTGAACATCCAATGGAATCTGACACTGCTTGTGAACTGGCAGACAAAGCATTCCTGTCCGATTGTGCAGAACACTATCGTAATTGATACCAGCACCTCCGGGCTTTTCATAGACCAATGAACATTCACTTCTCTATCTCAACTGTGGTGGACGAGACATGCGGTAGAAACCAACTACTGCTTCTGGACATTGACATTCACGTCACAGCAACTGTCCCGAATACATGCTCTGCGATGTCTTCCTCGTTACCACTTGGTTCAAGATTTCCGGCTGATATGCCATACGGCCACCGCTCGTGTGTGGCTTCGAAGTTGCATTTCATCCATGTGCTTTACGGGTGTATTCTGATTATATTGTCTATCTCAGAATTGCTATTTGGTGGACAAAATGGAACGATCTCAGCAACATACTTACTGTGAATAACAAGGAATTTCTGTTGTTCTCTTTCATTGTACAGAACGTCCGATGGACAAAACACTGCAAACACTGGAATCGTTGTCGCGTTTAGGCATGCTTTGTCTGTCTCTAGTTCGAATCCAGTCGAAGTTCCGTCTCCTAACATTCTCATCAAAAACCCTGAAAATCCTCCACAACCTATTGTCGTGGATAGGTCAAATGACAGATGATACGGATATGAGTTATTCGCATTTGGCTACCAAATGTAAATGAGCCCTTCTAGACAGAATCACATATACAGTATTGTCTGAAGTGATTAACTTATCACAGTTCTTGCCGAGTTTGGGCTCACTTCTGAATACCTCCAAATTCGGTCAAACACATACGCTTTATCATTTTCTGAGACACAAGATGTTTCGCGGATATAACGGAAATTTCAACTATACATGTGAATTCCATGAACAGGCAACCGGCCGATGTTATTCTAGCTGTGCACAGCGCATTCGAAATGGTTGTTTAAATGCAATATGCCACGGAAATTCGTCCGGTATATACAAGAAGCATGGCCAGTATCGGTCGGCTTTTCATATTCTGTGAGCCATCTGTAAAATTCCCATGCCTGGGACATTCAAACAAAGTCAGCCATCTGGCCGGAGTCTGTTTTCAGTTGTGCTGAAGCTGACAATGGGATTGGTTTTAGGATGTTCCCTACACGAGGAATTGGGTTTTCTCTAGGATCATTACTACCACAAATTGAAAGATTGAAGCCGATTGTTCAGTACTCGGTCTGTTGTATATTACATACCTATCCCTGCAACCTATATCCTGCTCAGTGGTACCACGGTCAGGCCACCATGTCGAGCTCACTGATCCTCTCGGTCAAATCGTTCGCTTCCTTGTGGTCAACGCTCAATCCAAGTGATCAATGTAACTATCGTCAGAGTTGGTTCATGAGCGAACTGCGTCACATTTTGAGGAAATATTGTGCACAATCCCGTTCCTTCACGCAGATTTGTTTCACAGCGTCTTGCAATTTACATATGTGAAATATGTAGCGAATTTGCACATCACGAAACATCAAATACGCTGTCATTCCCCAAATGTCCCAGAGGATATGACAAAGTTGAACGACGAGTGTTTGCCTAAAGCTCAGACGAATAGAATGCGGATTGAAGTAGTCAGGGCGTAATCTACTGTTTTCACACGGTGCCCTTCAAAATGATTCTTGTTCTCAACATCCTGTTAATTCCCGACTGTGGAGTTAAATCCACTGACGAACAGGAAAAATGCGACCATACTATTGTGCAGCTGGTCGTATGAACCGAACGCGTCTGAATACAGCAAACTTGGTGTTTCTAATTGTGCACCATCACCAAAATGTTTTGTGCTTCATTACACTGAGAAAATGATGTCCTTTCGTACGACGCAGTCATGTCTACAGTGGAACCAACCACGCACTGAGTGAAAGAATTCCTTCGGAGTTATTCAGCATTATACGCATGAATTAAACGCTTCTGGTTAACGGATGCGACTGCCGCGCTCTAGACTACGGAGGAGACGAGAGTCTGTTCGAGGCCACATGAGTGGACCCATTGTTATTACGTTTGGTTAACACGTCGAATTCAGATGAGAATGTCGCTTGAAGTTCCTAATCTGGTCATATCCACCTTTTGAACAGAGAACATTAGCCCTAGGAAATGTTCAGTGTCCGGTTTGTAAGTTGAATATGTGCGTGTGGTAATTGTTTTGTCTCTACACAAAACCTCTCAAATTCCATCTTCATTGAAGCTGAATACTCGGGGTCCTTAGTTCTTCAACAATGTGCTGATGCTCGACACTATGAATGCAACAAGCTGTGTGCTTGTGAGACATCAGTGTCATATACAGCCTCAATAACACAGGCGATCAACTCGACCGAGAATAATGAGAAAGCGTATTTTTGTGGTCAGACGACTATGTGCACGCAGACCACAAGATTTCGTAGTGTGGCAGATCTGTTCCATGATGCATTATTCGTGGTGAGTCGGCTTGTCGTTAATTTGGTTTTCTTCTACGCAATGATGTGGCGGGCATACCGTATATATTCTGGGATTTCCTCAGACCAGTCGAGTAAGGATTCAATCGGTTATCTATATAAGATAAGAAGAAATCAGCAGTTGGACATGAAAACCAACTTCTCCAAAGCTATTACATGCTTTGCAACGGATATTCACATAAGGGTACTGAGCATTGTCTGATGAAGCGGTACCAAATTTGTATTGAAACGGTCATAATCGCATTGAATATTTGTAGAAAGAAATTTACGAATCCACGCGCATTCACGTTAAACATGCTCAACTCAGCCATAATCGAACAGTCCCCATTAGTATGTGGTTCGTACATTCTATGGTGACAATTCTAGTGAAATGTATAGCCGAGTGTGTGCAAAGTACAAATCTTGTACGCACTTGGCGTCTACCTATGCAAACGATCGCTCAGTTCTGATAATAACTTCCTCAACGATTACTGCCAGATTGAGCCTGTCTAGACCAGTCTGTATGATCGCCCACGTAAGATATCAAGGTACTCGCAATAGACTGAAGTCCCCATGAAGCAGCAGTTTCATAAAATTGTTCCATTTTCTAACTACTTCGTGACCTTCGGTCGATTATAACTCAAAGACGACTTCGTTGACTCTTGTCGCACGTATGTGCCGGTCGGCTGTGGTTCAAAACTGTCGAATGACACATCATTGACCACAGGGTTGGGCAGTGTGTTTCGATGTGAATGGCGTCTATCTCTGAGGCAGTCGTGTGTGCAACGTGACCTCTCTGTTCTATCACCCAGCATCAGTCAGTAACTCCACAAACGCTCACCGTTTTTCGCAAGGTTGATGAATCAAATATACATCAACCATCTAGCCATTGTACAACGTTTTTGGGCTGACAACGGTCTGCATCCACTTTTGCGGAGGTGATCGAAATTTCAGTTAGCACATGCCCAGTCGCATTCCATCTACTTGGTGACAAGGTGCTCCTTGAATAAACACTGCAGGGGCTGATATGTTGGGTATTCGATTGGTACAGAAGAAACAGTTTTTTCTGGACTCAGACATTCCGATATCATAATATGCTGACCGCTTCAACCACGGTCGTGTCTGTGAACAAACAATGAACTTTGAAGATGTCATCATCTTGTCAACAGTATGCATAACGCATGTGTCCCCAAACCGAATCACGTGTCCCGGAATCATGCGGGCACGAACGGACCGGCACTGATTCTAGCTCATTTTTTGGACGTTCTGCAAGACAGAGTCACCGAAAACTTGTCACGGATATTAGGTTTCAGACTCGTAGACAGTGATAACATCACACTGAGGATGCATGACCGTTGCCCCGAATGCAACCACAAGGTGTTGTCAGAGAATCTACCGATCTTTGCACAACATAGTCCAACACAGCTTCTCACCTCCAAATGATCATAATAATATCGTTGCACTCCTCCAGTGTGTGATGCTATTTTGTATTGATTCAATTCACTCATCATCTGATCAAGTTATACTGGAACCAGTCCGTGTGGTCCGACCATAATTCTGGTGCCAACTCAGAATTATAAGCCTGATAGCCCACCACAAGCCAATTATCGGACGATGGTCAGTAGGTGAATTCGGTAATCTCATGAGTGTGCAACCGTCAATGGAGGGAAAGTAGGTTAATCTGCTGTTTGTAACGTACTGGAATGCGGAACAAATCAAAAATGCTGCAATGTGCTTCATTCACTCCCGTGCATCANGTCATAGGTTGCTGACATTTCATGAAAAAAAGTTTACACCTTGAGACCGATAGACTGGCAACCACTGGACACATTCTGGCAATTTCTCACCGTATACTGAGATATATGCACATTTGGCCAGGTTGTCAACTCACAGACAGACGGACAGAATACCTAGTAAACTAACTCCAATCGGCCACATCATGGTGTATCTTGATTAGCAAATGTTCAGCTAATGGGAGAAATCTCCAAGTGAGCGAATTGTGTGGAAAAAAAATTGGGAACAAGCCAAATGGGGAATATCCGAAAACAGTGGATTGAGTAATCTTCAAAGGAAAACGTACCACCTATGCTTGACGAGTGTCGGAATGTGCAGATCCAGACAATCTACGAATATCCGGACACCGACGCTAATGTCAGTAATATGGAAGGATACAAAACATGTATGAAAACCCATCCAGAAAAATATGTCAGATTGCCGTCTGAAATTGTCATGCGAACTATTTGGAACAATACAAAGGAGGGACACTAGAAGCAATTTGCGAACCAGAAGACAATACACTGGGAAGGATCTGCCGAAGTGGTCAGTCCACAAAGAACTACAGGCATACGTGGAGTGAACTAATGCTCACATACAAATACACCACATCCTAGATCATCCATCTACACCTCTTTATCCAAAAAAGCGGCTAATTTCCACTAAGCCTTTTCATGTGTAGTACAATCCACTTGCAACATAGTCATGGGTATGGGTTGCGATATCGCAATCACACTTATGTGAACACCAACAATTGTGAGGTGCATAAGCTAATGGTTTCGCAATATCCCGCTTCTAGTTTCTGTACTTCTGCGACCCACAGTCTCGCATATTCACATCCGTGCCAAATCACCGGCTATTCCTTAGTCCACGGTGACGCATAGCAAGCGAGTGGTATAGTACAAATTGGAAAGTTCAATGGAGAAAAGTTCATAGGCGTACTGAGTTATATCGTACTGTTCAACAACACGATTGTGCGGTTACAGCCGGTTCTCTTCGAAATAGGTCAAATGCAGACAAATGAACGCTTCTATAATTTTGCGGGTTCTGAGCGCATCGCTCCAACCTGTTCTCTCTTTCAGCGAACATCCGGAGCTCAATTCCCATAGTTCTATCAAGCGACTGCTCCCAATCCTTCCGACTACTCTCTAGTTCATCTTCAGTGAACAGCACGCGATGTGTCTCCGTTGTGATTGGCCAGTGTACGACCCACTAGAATGTGGTTGGACAGTATCTGGCTGTCTGATATTATAAGTAATTGTGTGGCCATGCGTACAAGCTACGTTTCCGCAGGTTCATTCAGCTGCAGCATGATGCTCGATAATATTCTCTGTGTGGTCTTCTCCTTATCGTTGGCAAATGCGCAACTTCCTTCTGCATGTGAGTTTAGCCCAATTAATTCACGCTCTCCCGTACTTTGATGTATGAATGGGATTGATAAATTCCAACCCATTGTGACTTGTTATGAATTAATTCTAAACATTTATTTCTGTTCAGCAAATCTAAGAAAGTTATCAAGAAATAACTTGAACCCGTGTTCAAGGTATGGTTCTCGTTTCATCTTGAACGCAGTAACTAGAACTGAAGCCACAAATATCTGAGGGAAGGATTCCAATACGAAATCTGCATAATTCGTTTGATTTCGATACCTGTTCGGGGCATTGATGTCAACTTAACGAATACTCAACATCAATTAACTTCGTAGAATCGACGTTCACCGTAGAGTCAGATGTGGGTAACACTTCGAACTTTGTTGTCAATTAGAACCGTGTGGAGAGCAGAATGGAAATTTGGTGCGGAAAATTTTGCATCAAATCCGCGAAACACGAAGCGAGGGAGCCAGTTCGACGAGGTTCGTGGTGAAAGTGGAGAAAAAAGAGGCGAGTAGAATGGGAAGGTGTGAGATGGACGGATGAGAAATTCTCATCGAAGACGGAAAATGAGGAACGTTTCAGAGGGCAAAGAAGAAAATTGTTCATAGCAAATCGGTTGATGACAGAAAAACGCTGTCAAGATTATCCGAGGTGACAGCATTGTGCCGTTCACATACTGAATTTGTATGAGCTCAAATGCTGACCTCAACTAGCACGTTCTTCTGAATGGCTGTAAACAAAGCTGACAGACTGTGAGATACGACTTGAATCTTCTCTTATATTCATCTTCATTGCAAGACTGCTATGATCTCTCGTGCTGTGGCATTCGTTATCCCGATACCCTTTGCCGCATGCGTGTTTCAAGATTGGTCAACCAAAGCCAGTATGGTTGCCATTAGCCTTGGTCAAATTTCCATCGCGTTGCGGTCTACTTGACGCTGGTCGATTTGTATCTGGCGCGTTTAACACAGGCGAAATTCTCTTCCAGGAGAGAGGACAGTTCAACCTGCACCTTATATGTCATTCCGCGGTCTCATCACGTAGGTCATCACAGTGGTTTATAGAATTTTCAGCGTTACTGCAAATGAGCCTGCTCAGTTATTTCTTCGTGTGTCCATTGGTGTGGTTCGCAGTATGACACCAATCTGCGTTGTGTGCTCATGACTGTTACACTCCTGGCAAAGGCGCTGGTCAATGTCGCATGCCATGTGCGTGTTCATTTTTCCGTCACAACTGCAACCTGTGCGTGATGCCCTAATTCACGAGCCTTCATTCGTACTCCTGAACGCTAGTAATTTCAGTTGATGACAGTTGTGACAGTCATTTCACCCACTTGCTTCGTTCATGGTCGCATAGATCACATCGCACATTGTCGTCGCCGTTACTGGCAGCCAAACTACTCAGATTGCCAGAATACAACTCGATAACGTATTCATGTGATTTCTTTACAGTTAGATGTGGAGGAGAATTCACGCATGCAAGCGGAACTCTCATCATACGTGATGACGCGCTCGGGGTTCAAAATGACGGTTCGTGTAGTTTTGCCATCCGATCCAGAGAAGAGGATGTTGTTGAACTGACTGTCCGCCAGATTGAGGTGAGTTTCCGTTTCACGGATTGTTGAGATATCACGAATTGTTGGTGGGGCGTTTTCAACGTTGTCTATTGCGTGAACGTCTGAAGACAACTTGCTTTGAAGTGTGTAAGTCTGCCTTGGAAATTTGCAGAAGTTGTGCATAGTGTTTCTAACGAGTTTGCTCCAAAGTGGACATTCGGCCCTGTCCAATATCTACATTGTTCCATCGTTACAGTCCGCCTATTCCTGGTATCACCTCGTTTGTACATTTAGTCTAACATGGTATGTCTCCTAATCTGCGGTTATTGCTTCTCCCTAATTGTGTGCGCTAATTCTGTCGTTCGAACAATGGTTCTTCCCAACTCATAGGTAGACTTTTGGCTGAACGCTATCTGCTCCGTCGTTGTTTGGTTTGTTTCACTCAAATTTCAGAGTTGCTTCTCTTCACAGGCTTGTTTGAACTTTCAATCATCACTTCACTTGTACATTCCGTATTTCACAGAAATTACTCGGCATATAGTTTTCAATTACCGTTTTCTCCTCTGCCTGAATATTTCAGCGCTTACTTCCATACCAAATTCATTCGTTCGTTTTTCCGTGAGTGTTCTTCTGTCCAGATACTTGCGTGATGAGTTCACGGGTCCCGAGGATTACCCAAGTTTCTGCCACATATGAAACCTCGACCTGTACGCTTCGATAGGAATGGACAGGATACCTTAGAAATGCACAGCCATCACTGATCAACTTCAAGCACGTGGTCGCCAGTTGCTTTGTTCCGACATGTCTATCACGTGCGTGTTTGACTAAATACCCATCAACGAAGGGCGAATAAAGTGATTCACTACTGTCGCCTTTATTCATCGCATTCTTCACAGGATTCTCGTCAACTATTGGCCATTCACTTCTATGCAACATCTCACCTGACCCTCCATTGTGTCGCTTGCCGAAACTGAACCTCAGTAAACGAGTGAGTGGCAAATACACAATCATTGAGGGTAAGGGTGAAACGTGTAAAACGTAGCAATATGTCATGGTTTCATACGGAGAAGGTGCATGGGGCTTCTGGACGATCAATTCCTTGCTCATATGATCAGTTGACTGAGTAACAAGAACCTATTATGAGCACAGATGCGCGTAGACAAGCTTTGCGTCAAAATTAACGAGGCTGTGATCAAGTGGCGCAGACACGTTTTGTGCTCCAGTCATCCGAAGTTCTGGCTTATTTCAGGGGTTCATTTCGTTCCACTGGACCTTTGTACACATTGCTGCGTGTACAGATTCAGCGGGACTATGCTTTATGGATAGTGCAATCCAGTGTGGAAACCGGTCAGTGCAGCACTCATCTGGGTTCAACTAACGTGATCTCATCAGTCTAGTGACAAGGGCACTGCAATTCAAATATATAATCTGTACGAGTATGTTGATACTGCCCTCACCTGTATGTGATCTGTCGCGTTGCAACTCTGTCTGCAATATGTTTGCCTGATAGAATCACATGCAGCCAATTTGGCGGGACATTGGTTTCCTCGAATGTGTCCTCGAACAGAACGGTTTTCGCTTTTGAACCATTCAATCACGTATATATTTCGAAATGTATATAATCGGAACCAAATTCGGTAAAACTTGATTTCACATCTTACCCAGGATGAGGACGATTTTGAATTGAGTATTTACGATGGATCATCGACAGCCGACGAACGGCTGATACGCATGCGTTTTCCAAGTCCTCCATTCGTGTACGTCTCACCAAGAAGACAAATCTTCGTGGTGGTTCGTGGTTACACCAAATTCAATGCGACCTATAAATCTAGTGAGTCGATTTGCACCGATTATTGTTGCTAACCTCGCTAACAGTAGCGGTGTGACGATGTTACACTTGACCAATCCACATTCCCAGTTCTCTTGCTATAATTCAAGATCGACAAGCGTTTGGCATGTTGGGAACATGAACACGACTGTCACGTGTGATATCGGGGAAATGTGACTACTTTGTATTCGAACAGAACTAACGAATTAGCTGCCATCATGTGAATTTTCAGAGCATTCGTAGAACTACTAGAACATTTCACAGACAAGAGGAGGTTGAGAACGCCCATTTGCACGTGAGTCTGTGTTGCGTAACTTAGAAAGTATAGGTGAATCAGAAGATTGTTTCGGCTTTGGAGGACAAACAACCGTAGGAAGAATGTGAAGTGTCGGTAGAGCACAGCATTGCGTAGTCCACTCGTTCGAAATTCCTGGAGGAGTGAGGCATCGTCTTTAACGGCTGCCTCCTTCCAATGTTTTCCGACACCAAGTAAATCTAGAACACGCAAGAACCTCTCACGAAGTCCGTATTGCCTCTTCAGTAACAGTACGAATGAAGTGAACTTCTCAAACGAGTGGTCATCAATCAACCTACCCATGACAACTAAATCGGCCGCGAGGGATGCAGTCGGCATGTAAGTAGCGCACACATTTCAAACACCATCTTCAAATATGGGTCACACTGTTCCCACCTTCTAGGCTTCAGACAGCTTGCGCTTTCGGAAATCCGGATAGAAATGTTCCCAGTGAGAACCTCCAGAACTCACCCCCACTCTTTAGTGGCACTAGACGAGTGACGAAGTCAAGACTGAGGGACTCATTTCCACAGATCCCGGAGAATCCTTCCCACGAAGCCATGGTATTTTTGGAACACGTTGTGTGGCACGAAATTAACTGTTCTCATGCAATCAGTGTCGTTGGTACCAGATGTATGCACTGACTCTGTGGAGCTGATAGCGAACACACTCCGATACAGGTTGTCATGATCACTGGCAGCTACTCTGCTACAGTTGGCTGAATAGAACATATCCGTTAATGACATTGGTTAGGACTTCTACAATCCACCGTCATCGATTATCATGCGGTGGATATGTGAACTTACGTTGGGGTTCTCATGTAGTGAAATTTGGTAAGACTGATTGTTCATTCAAATTTGCACGGTTTGTCAAATGTAATTGAATCAAAATTATCGTACATTTGATTGTGACAATGAAAACGAAGTTTGCTTTGTGGCAATTGTAGCATTTTGTGTATCAGTAAGACTGTTCGTTTGATCGTTTCAGTCAAAGTCCCGAATACGCATGATGGAAGTGAGTCAATTTGAGTTATCCATGCTTTTCCCAACACCAATGGTTTTGTTAGCAGACATTAGGGATTGGAACTTCGGCCATATGGTTTCATGAGAGAATCCTTACCCACAGTTTCGCTTATCCAATAGCATCTCCTGGGGGACTCCTATTCTGACACGTACTTGTGAACGTTTCGCTTCTTAATTGCTGTCCTCATACGGTTCTCACATCACTTTTGGAACAGCCGAAACTCTGTAGTTCTGCAGAGGAGGTTCTTCACCCTGCGTCCGGGCACGCGGTTCCAAATTTCACGCTCATCATGAGCTAACCTCAATGATGGCCTTATTGGGGATTAACGATTTGACAAACAATCGTTTTCGTTAACACATTCTCGGACCAATACGTTCGCCAGGGCTCCACCGAAACGTGTTTTGAAGTAAACCACAAAGTCCAACAAGCGACCGTCAACGAGTGCCCTTGAGAACGGCTGTCAGACTCTGTACAGTTGGTTGGACATGGACTGGTTGCTTACCTGATGCTGTGTGGTTAATGACTTCCGGTTTCTCCGGTTTAGGCAGTGTGTACTGCGTGGATGCAGAACCACATGTGAATGATGTAAGCTGATCATGGACATTTGAATGAATGTCGTCATATAACGAAATGCGTTCCACTTATATGTCCCGCATTGACACAATTGCAACTGGTTCGATTCCGCGTTATCAGGTTTGCCTACTATTGTGGTGGTCTTACAAGTAATACCGAGAATTGTCAGTGCACAGTTGGACGGTTGGATTAGTGTACAGTTGCTTTCGCATTGCATAGGGACATTTTCAGTTCATCTCTGGTTCGGAAAACATCAGTACTAATAAGTCCCACAAACAATGCAGCTGAACCATTCTCCTGCACCCAGTTCATCCTAAAACTGCATAATTACTACAACCAAGTACGTCCTAAAATGATTTGCCTCATATTGTTTAAAAGAAGTTGTGTTCGTCATACGGAAAATCACGACCGAATAATTAGTTTCTATTTCATAGTTCCTGGAATTCTCTAAATCACTGTGCAATTCCCTACTGGATCGATATTCGGATAACTCTTCACCCTCTTATGCAGTAACCGTTCACTCCAAACTATCTTCTCTCCCATGAAAGCTACTTCTTCGATGCAAACGCAACCCCAATATATATTAGCAGAAATATGGATAATACAAGATTTGCTGCATGCACAAACACATGCATCTGGTGAACTAGGATTTTTTTTTAGGGTTGAACACTTAAGTCGCTTTTGTCGCCGATGGACCCTCACGCGGAAGTTGACTCAGCAGAATTTCGGATATGTCAAACCCACGAATCGTGTTCACACAGTTACTCATCGCATCGCGGACTGGGGAGAACAAAAGTCAGATGCTCATATTCGGGATAATAAATCCGAGGCGTTATTTCAGTGTTAAACTAAAGTGCCATGCCAAGCGTTGATAAGTTCCACTAATCTTTTATTGCGTGGCTTGTAAATCAGTGGTATTTCGCCTAACGTTGAGGGACCGTGTGGGAGATGTTTCATTCTCTTCCGCATGATCCTCACAGTAACTCAGCTCCAGAGGGTATCAATAGGAGATGCGTTTATTTTGGATGAAAGTAACACGCCCGTGTGCTTGTTTACAATTGAGGGCGTACGCTGGTGTTCTGCATGATTCAGGAGGCTTCCGGGCGGAATCGTAAACAGATTCTACCGAAAGCATTTAGTGTGATTTGGTTATCCACTTGATAACTGTACAGCTTGGAAACAGTCATAATTTGCCTGTCTTCAGTATCCAGAGGCCTTCTCCACAGGTGAGGTCTGCAACTCTTGATCATCCATGCAATAGGCGACAGGTTTATGAAAAAAGGTTTGAAGCTGCATGCAGTTGGCAGTGTTGAATGGTAAGTTCTTGTGCACGGATTGAAACAACGACTGAGAAATGTCAAGCCGTCCGTGGATGTGTCCTCTTCTTCAGGTCTGTGTTCGCCTCGTGTTATGGTTGTCAACAATGCACAAATAGTCAGGGACGAATAGTGAAGTAGCGCGGAACAATGAGTAGGAAATTGTGAACGCAGTCAGTTGACGGAAATCAGCACGGTAATTGAATTGGTCGTTACTCTATGCTCGTTGCGCTTTCACAAGTTCTGACGGAAAACAAAGTGTGGCCAATAAAATACGTTACATGGGAAGTTGAGAGTGTACCCATCGATTTTCCTGATCATTCATCTATTGCTAGCTGGAACATGATCATGGGTTGTTTGTTTGGAATTTATCTGTTCTCCTAATTTCAGAGAAATGTCGCTCTGAACTCACTGATCAAAAAGGCTTATTCAGTACACCGTCTTATGCCTACTTCTACGCGGCGTACGTGGACTGTGATATGACGATCCTCGCGCCAGAGGGATATTCCGTTCTTCTGACATTGCATTATATTCCCGTAAGTTGTTCACAGCCTGCATCTCCCAGATCGGCTGCAACGCCCTGTAACTGTGCAATGAAGCGCTTACCTGGGAGAGTTTTCCATCAATTCAATTGGCCCTCCGTGCAATTGTACAAATTATGGACCATCTCACAAACGATTCGTTAAATACTTTTCCGTTCATCTGCCAAATGCAAACCTACTGATCGGTTTGGTTATACGTGCAAAGATAGGCGGAATTGATTATTATGAGCGATTTGTAACGAGAGCTGGTTTGCGTGTACCATGTGCAAACAGCCGTGTTCTCATTGTATTCAACGGGCGTAATTCGATTCACGTTCGACGAAACACAACAAACTAAGTGTGATCTGGCCAGTTCCGTTGCAGCCAACAGAGAGTGACTGGCGAGCATTGTTAGCGGGATGCAATATGTAAACCGAAGCCATTTGACCTGGGTTACAACCCTTGACGAAAGAACATACGCTAATTTTGATGAAGGTGTTCTGAAGTAATCCAGAGATCTGGT
>QNGE01005351.1:31434-45085 GCA_008508345.1 Paragonimus westermani | reverse complement strand
CCCTCGGCGACCATCATCGTTCGCCACGACATAGAACTGCCCAACTATGCCTACTTTAATGGAGAAGTGTGAGAATTATATCACCACGAAGTCGCCGAAAATCGGGCGGATACAAATCAAGAATTCCAAGTCAAGACGTGTGCGCGACACTTCTTACGTCTACACTGGACANCCAAGTCAAGACGTGTGCGCGACACTTCTTACGTCTACACTGGACACGTTCAATGGCTAGTATGTCTTTCTTCAGGCCGGTGTACACGATCTGGTTAACATTCGAGTGATGGTCTATGCGACGAAAACTGCACTTAACGATTCTAATAGCGGCAAGTCTTTCTTTCCTGCCATCTCGTGGTGATACGCGAATGACAATTTAGACGACAGCCGGATGCATATACCTTTCTCCAGGTCGATTTTCATCATATCTACTGTGTTGGACGCACTATGAATCACGAGGGTGTTGCCGGAATCTCCAGAGTGCCGTGTGAGCACGTACTGTCATTTAGCGGAGGGCTTCAATCGACCGATCATTGTCTAATCGCTCCAGGATCAGTTTTTAGTACACTGTGATCAGTGGCATACCAGATTTTTAGGTCCGGCCTATGCGAGGGCGTTGCTGTAAGGGAGAAACAGATATGGCCAAGCATTGCACCTCAACGAGCACTAGCATATATCGGAGAGAAGGATGATTCGTCTGATTTGTTTTTAGTTCTAAAAGTTCCACTATGACAAAGCAGGCGGCTCGACGAAAGACCTCTTCTTGAGTACCATGGGCTCTCAGTTTGTGTCTGAGAAAGCCTTGAGGAACTCGGTCGAAATTCTTGACGAAATCAAACAAGACAAGTGTCTAAGGTGAGTCCATTGTCTTCGTATTCTCAGACTATCCATGTAGGTTTGCATACTTGTGCATGACAGGTGACGAAGGACGGCACGCTAAGTATAAAAGAAAAAAGATGGTTTGATAAGAGATAGTTGAAGATGGTTCGCCTCGATAGGCGCTGCGTTATCTTGCTGAGAAGGTCGATTGGCCGTTAGCTAGCCGGGAGCGCCGATCGCCCGCTTTAAGGGTAGGTGTGACTTTCGCGTCTGTGCGCTAGGGAGAATGCCAGTCCGGTGTGTGTTTAAACAGCCTACAAAGAGTTTCTGGCAGACTAGAGACTGCTCGAATTTTGGGATTGGTCTTGTCAGGACACATCACACTGAATAAAAGATCTTCAGCATCTAACGGATAAGGTCAGAGACAAGCAAGAAGTTGTCACTGTCCACGTGGCGGGTTGGTGATCACTCTGTCTATCAGGTGGCTCCCATTAGTGATGGCCATGTCTATCAGAGAGGGAACAATGAACAACCTCCACTAGGAGTACTTGTGCTAGTGGAATCCACATAGCGTCACATTTGTCGGAGGACTGAAATTTGCGGATAACCGTGGGTATCGGGAGCTTCTGTTTAAGGAAGATCGCAGACCCTTCCGATTCTCTCCCGAGTGAAGTCACCTCGGTAAACTTATAACCCGGGGACACTTGGTTCACTGTCAGTGGTATCGCGTGTAGGCTAGATCTCCATAAAAGCTGAGATGTGTAGTTCAGTGTCATGAACTAACTCTCTGATTTCCGGTCACTTATTGAACAGACTATTCACGTACATTCAGTTAAGGGCTACTTTCGCGTTTGCCTTTACAAGAATAAAGAAAGGAAAGCAGGGAGTGTTAAATGGGCCAAGGGTATTGGAACATTGAATAGGTCAGTCAGCCGACGTTAGTGGTGCTTACAGAGACGTGACCCTGGAGCTCGGTCTTTGACTTTAGAAGTGATTGTTCCTCGATACAGTATTTAGTAGTCCATTTCGAAACCAGCAGGGTACAGATTCCTGTGCAAGGCGTTTCGCGTCCGTACTGCATGGAAGCTTCATATTATGACTGTTCCTACCATCACAGACTCTCCAGATATGTGTGGTTTCACTTTACGTGTGTCGTGCGAATCGCCGTCCACCACAAAGCACAGAAACACATTTGAATAGTTGACTGCCCTACGAGATAGACCGTAGAATGCGGACCTCTGCGCTTCCTCATATTCACTTGGTGTCTGTTCTTCTTGAGGAACTCCGCACGCAGCTCTGAATCCACTTTACTGTTTAGTATTTCACTTACCAATAGAATCTTCCTATACGCGCCTCTATCTTTGGGTAGCATACCAAGATCTAGTATCTCCTCGTAGTTCTCCTGTTTACCCCCAAACAGAATTCTTATCCCGTTTCCCGAACTCCGTCCAACTTTCACTTCTTCTTGGTGCATGGATCGGCCACAGCCCCCTTGCACTCCAAGGTCAGTTTGACGTGTACAGCGAGCAGACTGGTTGAGATTGTGGGTTTAAGCCTGCTGAGGGATCTTTTGGTCCCCTCTAGTACACCGCGATCTGGCGTGTAGGTTCTGTCCATATTGTCTTGCTTCACGAGTGATGCTGAGATAACACAGATCACGGCCAATTTCTGCTTGCCTCAGTCAGTAGTCTGACTACGCTACCGCCATTTGTCTTTGTAGTTTGTTTGTAGTTATCACCATCTGAGCACGCCAAGGAGAAAGCAGCAGTTCCGTGAACGGTTTCTCAAAAGTGTCTTGATTTCCGGTCGAATGATTTGTTCATCGTATGTTGAGTGATGTCGTGGTTCGGTTATTGGTTTGCAGTTTGATACTGAATTCCCAAACGCTGTGGGAGTTCGGATGTGGGCTACAAAAAAACGTTTAAGGAGAACTGTGGTTTCTCGCCTTTGAGGGGGAATTTGAACTTTTCTGTGAATTTTGATAGAGTCGTGGCCAAATGTTACACCGGCGCAAAGGTTAGACAGCATAGAAAAGTTTATTCGATCATAATAGCCATACTAACACAGCATTGACCCTGTGTATGGTCAGTTAATCTGGTTGGATCGTCGGTTACTGTCTTGCACGACTTTTCAATTATCTATCAACTTTTCTGGACGACAGAACTTGGGATATAGCTGTCATAACTTCCGTTATCTATTTAATCGTGCAAAGGTACTTCGTTTGCTGATATTTCAGTAACAGCGTTTGAGAACCAGGTTAGAGCCGACGCGACAGTCACAGAGGAAACTAATTGCTTAACAACTGATGTAATTTTCCTGGATGGTGTCAGCGGCATACCTTTTGGTAGTGGCCTACCGACTAATTCTCTTGCGTACCGCGTCTCAGGATAGTTGAAACGTGGATCGCGACTGCAAGAGTAGCATTTGTCATTGGTAGCAACCGACACGTTTTCCCCAGATGGCTGAAAAGGAGGTGATGACCCAGAGAGTGGATCGAGGTTCGAAGCTGAAGCGGAGCGGGAAAAGGGGCTTTCTGGAATGAATTAAATTGTAGATAGACCATCTCGGGAAATGTGCATGTTCGAACACAGATTATAGGTCAGTTGGGTTGTTTTGCAAGAGCCGTTGCCACATGCTCTCGGATGGTATTCCGTTGATGGACGCGTCTCGAATAGCGTCAGCTTGATATTATTCAGCAGTAACAGATACGAAGTTGCAATCTTTGACCTTTGGGTTCAAATTTCGAAGGAACTTATCAAAATTCCGCCCACTTTCTTGTTTTATGTTTTCAGGAGGTGAGGAGCGAAATCTTCGTTTGGAGAATGAACGTTTTCTGAAGTACTGAAACGGCGTCTTTGCAGGTCGTGCAATCTGTAACTTATTCATAAACACAGAGAAACGTAGTTGATGAGATTGTCGAATTTATAAGGTTCACGAGTTCCCACGGTGAGTGTGCGGCACTAGTGTGTCCACCATTTCGAAGGTGTTGCACAGTTTGGATCAACTTTCTGTGTCAATTCATTAGGCGGATAACTTGTTACATAATTGACAAACGGACGATTAACTGAATGTAAATGGAGAAGGTTGTCTGACCAGGAGTTGTTCACCTAACAACAGTGGTGTGTGAGCTGAAGAGAGAAGACGAAAACGTAATAACCCTGCCAGTTAATGTGTATTACTAAATTGTATTGTTCAGTCTAGATCAAGAAAGGTGGGAGACTGTAAATTGACTCTTGAAAGACTCCGCTGTTAACAGCCCTCTGATTGGCTTTGGCTGTTTCCGCGTGCGCGTGGAAACTTCTATCGCGTAATACTTCCCGATCCCTTTTAATATCTTTGAAGACATCTTGGAAGCTCCTAGTTTTCGTGCTAGCGGTGGCAGTTAAGCATTAGTGTGAACCACTGATGTATTGCTGTCTATGATGATGATGATGATTTCATGGAATCAAACGCCTACCTAAAATCGAAGTATCAAACTCTAACTCGTCTATTTCTTTCACGCCTCTAAATCATTTCGTCTAAAAAATTTAATAGGTTTGTCAGGTAGGATCGTTGCTTCAGTGAGCCGTGCAGTCGGGACGTTGAAAGTTAATTCTCAGTAGCGTGATTCGCTACGCTGTCCCTGGTTATTCTCTCTAATACTTTTAGGACTGCGGATGCGAAACCAACTGGTGATAGTTGAGCGCTTCTATTGTGATCAAGAGTCACCGCTGCCGTTTGTCACTCTCCAGGTAGCCCACCCTTTTCTAATATCATGGCAAACAAACGTGCAAGAGGATGTACAGACTTCAGCTAGCGGCTTTGACATCGCCCGACAACTGTCACCTAGTCCTACCACCGTATTCATATCCTACTTAGGAATTTGGTCGCGCACCTCGCCTACCGTGATCAAAATCTCTGGCATGTCAGGCAAATCAACTAAGGTTTCAACCAGAGAAGACAGCATTATTTGTTACACGCACCTTTTCAAAAGGCGAAATGACGTTCCCGTTCTCTCCTGGTTCGTCGTATTTTGCATCCCCTCTCCATTCATGATCCGTCCACCAGATACTCTTACGGATACCCTAGACTGAGCGTTATTGAAATAATCCTTCGGTTTCTGCTTGATTCGCTTTGTCAGATTATCCTCGAAAGTCAGTTTAAATTATTTCTCAACAAGATTTGCTGCGTCTTAAGGCCCCGATTAGTACTGGGGGTTAAGACCGAACGCTTCAATTGAATGAATTCAGTCGGTCTGTCTTTCTTGGTATTCAGTTGATCCTCAGAGTAATCATTGGTATCGAGTATACCGTGCTATTGAGAGATTATCACAATTACTACCAATTCTTGGGAGAGTAAAAGTCTGATAACGTCTGATAACGTTTTCTGGAAATACAGTTAACGCTCCTCAGTCAGAAGTTAGTTTCGGCGATTAACACATCTGTGGAAATAATTGTCCGAAGGCACAGCTTGTTCAGTGGGTTTCTCGGGTTGGTAACGGAGGTATGAGGCAGGGCTTTTGGACCATGGGACCAAGAACGACACACCTGAAATAGAAAATAATTGCGATTTCAGTGGTTAATACACAGATTCGATGCTGGAGACCCGAGGCACTCGGATCAAATCAGCTTTTCTGTTTCTATATATCGTGAACGTCTGTTGGTCCGAAAAACAATAATTGAAACAAAGTGAAGTACCGTTTTTAGAGGTTGTAGCAAGTACAAGAACAGCGTAAGATTACCAGTCTAAGGATATTTTAAAGAAATGCGAATCCAATAATAACGCCCTTAAACGATCTCTAGAACTGCAACGAATGCCTGAAGGCCGTTTCCGTTACTAATAACAGAATATGGTCATTGTCTGTGGAAGGTCCGGGGACAGAGCTCCTAAAATTTCCCGACACCGTCGGTCGTTATCATCCACTACGATGAGGGACTTTTGTACAAGATCCACGCTGAAGAAGCGCGTATATAAGTGAAGTTGCCACGGAATCGTCCGAATTCAGATGGATAGCGTTCAAGAATTCCGGACCGAGACTCATACGCGATTTTCCCTAGACTCATGACCAGTTTGGCAACCGCTCACTGAACACACTGGGCGGCATGTTTTTTCTAAGGCCGTTGTAAACTACCCACTCACCTGTCCTTCTCTTCTAAATTACCGTATGTCAAACTGCCTAGTATTGATGTCATCACGTACGACTTAGGCCACAACTGAGTAGTTGAAGGAAAATCCAGTTCGGACAAACTAAAACAAATAGAGAATCTACCGAGGTAATATAACCAGGCACCATAGGCAATGTAACTTGATTATTTGGTTAACTTCTGGCATATCCCAAACTTTCCGGAATATGTGCCTGCAAACGGCTGCGTTTCCCACGCGGTCATCCTGTTTGATATTACCTAACAGCCGGAGAAAACGATGGTCAAATGTGGCAAATCTTGATATTTTCGTCGCGAACAGGCTGTTTCCGAACCACACAGAAAACAGATCTCAAGCGTTCATTATACACCCCTCTTTTTGGCGATAGCCAGATGTCGATTCGACGCCACAGGTGATACAAGTTTACAAAAACGGCACGCACTTTTACTCTCCTCGTTGGTGTATAACCAACCTTATTACCAGTTGAAGGGGTGATACCACTCAAGTGTGTGAAACTATCCCCAATCAATGGGACGCATACATCCGCAACTTTTCTCTCTAACCTTATTTTAGCTACTTCTCTCGATCTTTTCTCTTCTGGAATGTTCTGCGTCATTGTTTAAATCGTTTAAATTTCAATAGCCTAGAAAAAATGTACAGAAGCAAATGAATGGAATACTGCCTGTTACTTCCTAGCACACACCCTTTCGACAAAGACTGCAGATGCCATTCTCAGTTCAAATTGAGAGTACTCTGGTATGATGCTCCTTTTCCTTCCAAGGTATGTGTCTTTGGATTGAACCGGCCAGAACATCGCACCGAATAATGTCCATTAAAATATCCGAAATGCGCAAAAGAAGTAAAACGAGCTATTCTGCGCATTAAGTATATTTCAAGTTTTCAAAGTGAACAGAATCGGTCTGAGACAACCATCCCTCAAGCAAAGCCAACAGGCGAACAACAGCTAAACTCGAATTAACCAGTTACTCAGCTGCTTGATTGAAATCAGCTTCCTTCATGTAGAGACCATACTTCGTAGGTGAAATAGGATTTATGTACGACATTCACAAAATTCGTTTTTATGATATGCTGTAGTATTTTACACGGGTCACTAGTTGGACTTATTGACGTATACTTGTTCGGAGAGACATTTAATTTCCTTAACATAGAAGGAACGTTGCGGATTGCCAACAAGACGGTAAGATACGAGTTGCCAGCGTAGCATCAAACAGTGTACATGTTTATTAGGTGCTCTTCAAGTACGGGTTAGGCAAGAATGAGGGTTCTGAAGATATGGAGCATGAACTTTATTCGTCTTGTGATTGCAAAATGGAATCTGAAATGTGTATGTGGAGATTTGATGGTGTATAATGTAAATAGTAAATGGCCATGGGATTGCGCACGTCAAAAAACAAAAGGCAGTCAGGTTATTCTTCCTTGCGTACTCACTTTTTTGGAACGCAACTTCTCACGACGGACAGAACTCTGTAGTCTTGATTGAATTCAACGAGTATGTTCTCTAGTCTTGTTTTTACAGTCATCTGTTACCCTTCGAATGCGACTTCACTGTCGGGTGCATTCTTATATATACACCTAACGAAAGACAGCCGATGTTACGTTTCGCTTATTCTGCGTGCTAAAGGTGTTACTTTAGAATTCAGTGGGCTGCGAGGAATAAGACGATGAGTAACTCTGTGTATTGCACGTTTCACTGAGATATGAGGAAAAGCGATAATTTCTTTGCTTTTGGAAAGCTTCAGTCGAAGTCCAATAGCATGTTAAATGAACACATTTGCTAGGTTCCAAAGGGGAGCTATGGACAGAACTCACCCTTGTGATTTTCAGTGGTAACGACTTAATCCAAAAGTCCTCGAATTTGCAAGTTATCTGATTAATTTCGGATCAAGTCAAATAAAAGACTTTCGTTCGCAAGACAGCTAAATTTTCAAAGTTATTTCAAGGCCTTCGAATCACATGATCAGCAATTGCAAATTTCCCTTGGACGGAAAAATCTCGGTTATAACGATTGGTCGGCCGTCACTCGACAAATTATCAGGATACTATTAGATTACTCCCGAGCAAAACACAGCGAAGCCAGGAAGATGAAACTACAACCAAACTACGTAACGTCTAAATGGTTTGTGTGAGCAGCAGCGCTCTCCGGCCCGATCACGTGATAATTCATCTCTAACGAAAGAAAACAGGATTGGCTACTTCGGAGTACCCAACATAAGTCCACACCAGCGTCCCTGTTATTGTGAAAGTATGGATTTATCAATCGCATGTGGTCGATTTTATCTCTGAAAACTTATCAGCAACAATGTGACAATTTCTGGGGTAACATGAACCGTAAAAGGGGAATCAAGCCCCCGACAATTGGGTGCGTGAGGGTGCAACACCGGGCACCTATTTAGACCGGGACTTCCCCTGACTAACCTGCGTAGTTTGCCGCGCGCTTACGAGTGTTTTTCTAGCTCCACCTCAGTTGTGCATCCTAGTTAAAAAAAGACGAATCGCTTGCTGATGTTGCTTTTTTTGCGCCATTAAATGAGCTGTTCCTGAATAAGTGCGTTTGCCGTACGACACTTTTTATAATCGCATCCGGAAGTATCACCTGAAATGGCTAAGCGTCGCGCTGATGACAGCGTTAGCATATATCGTTGTTTCGCATAGTCTGAGACCGGCTACTTCATCAAAGTCACCGTTTTTCCCATCCGGTCTGCCGAATTCGCAGTATTTGGTGTAAACGGGTCAAAGGTTGTGTTCTGGCTGTTGCTGAAGCTAACCACCTATCTGTTAACTCCTATGTTATGTGGATGAAGGGGCATTTGTTACAGTCGAGTTGCCCTGGCTCTCCGTTGATAAGACGGGTGCCCATGATTTATCATTCTCCAATTTCCAGTTTTGAGTCACCAGTTGTAACATTCTGGGCCCCATATTTGGCGCAAATGTGATTACCTGTGCCATCCCGTTTGCGTTAGGCTCATCAGCTACGTCATCATTCAGCTTTCGGAATTGTTTTTGACACCGCCTCGCAATACAGATTTGTACCATTGTTATGTCACTAACCTACTGATGAACAGCCGAGAACTAGCATGTTTGCTACACTACCCTCTCTGAGACGCCCTTTCTCTGAGCTTGTGCGTAAACTACCTACAGTAAATATTGGTAAGTGCAGCTAAACATAATCGAACATAAATCGTACAATGCCTGCTCTTCATTCTCCACATTCAGACTCTTAGCTGGAAGTGATTTTATCGGATAAGCATGGATTATCATACGTTTGACCGGTTCAGTTTCAAATTGCTTTTGAGTGACTAAGAACGCGCATCGGTTGTCATGCACATATCGTGAGCAGCAAGAAAGTTACATAGTTGTTATTTAACATTTGCACAGCTGTGCTGCGAACTTGCTTCTATTAGCCAGGAGCGTCTGAAACATTTGTCTTTACATGTTCGACCTTATTCATTAAACAGCCAAACCGTGATACCGGCACTTCTTGGTTAACATCACATTTACTTAGTCGATTTAAGGTCCACTGAACACCTCTGAGTCTGATCTCGGTAACAGTGCCACCTAGCTCTAAGTGCAATAGCGTGCAAGCAAATGAAATGTGTACCAACTACCCTGACCAATAATGCCAGTAAGCACACCGGTAGCCGGCCAGAAATTGAACACCCTCAAATGTGAGGTAGATAGTCTTGCTGCACCAATGCCGTTCACACAACTTGCAACCGAAACAGCAGTACTCAATGGCCACGAGTCGACTAAATGAGTACTTGCCATTCATGATTTTTCAAGCGATTATGTGTCAGCTACTCTGCCCATTTGTGCGCTTGCAATTGGCTGGATGACAATCTGACAACGCAGCAACTCAGTAAACCTTGATTTCACAGAATGCAGAAGACTGACAATTTTGCCGAGACATCATTGCCAAAGAAGATTGACGATGGAGTGACCCAACGCGCATGGCATTGAGAAAAAGCATACGTGTAACTTGATTCGTGGTAACCAAAACATCTTTTATGCGGAGTAGGTGTGCCACCACCTATAGAAACGCCCGCGCACCTTAACCATGAGTTATGTCATTGACAACTTCACGTGGTAATGGTTTTACTATAGTTCGTTCGTTGTCCTCAGACCAACATTCCTTGAACAGATGCTGTAGACGAAAGACATTAGATTATCGAATGGGTGGCTACATCGGTTCAGTGACGGAAAATGCTTGTTTGTCAAGTGGAGCTGTTCATCGTCAACATCAACGACAGCTATGAGCCTGACTACAACGCACTGTGGCTCGGGCCGCTGCTCACTTCAGCAGTGGCGTAGAATATTCTAGACGTTACCAAGACCGTTAAAAATTAATAACAGACTAGGTGGAAGAGCTTGAAATGGTATGCATGCAGATACGCCCTTGACTACAACACATCGCCATCTCAGGTAGCGTTTCTAACCAGCGAGTTGAGCGACCATGAGGATGTCACCTACCACTTGCTCGAAGGAGTAGTCACGATCTTCACATTTTGTGACCACCAAACGGTTTCATCTCACTGTTGACTTTCTAAATGTGTAATGTTCGGCACGGTAAGTGATCGGATGGCATGGGGAATATGTGACCCAACCATCGGAGGCTGTTCAACGTGATTATTTGACCAATTAATCGCGCATCCCGGTCGTTCCGAAATATGCACCGGCTAACGGCTGTGTTGCTCACGAAATCAGTCCACAGCGAGTTTGTTGGCATCTTCGTTGCGAACAGGCCACGTTTCTCAACCATGGAGCCAAACAGAACGTACACAAGCATTGCACACCCTTCCTTTTAGCGACAACCGAACGTCTTTTCGATACCACTGATGACACAGGCTGGCAAAGGCAGTTCGTGCCTTTGCTGTCGTCACTGATCTCATCGGCAATATTGCAAGCTAACGAGATAGTGCTACCCAAGTATGTGGATCTGTCGACAGTCTCGAGCGGATTACCTACAAGGAAGCAAGTAGGAGTGTAATTGCCTCAGTTTTGGAGCAACGCTTTACACTTTGAAGGTGCGAAGCGCATTCCATACAAACTAGCTCGATCGCTCACCTTGTCCCACGTGGTCTGCATTTCTTCAACATAAAGGCTAAGTAAGACAATGTCATCCACGTGCTCCAGATCGGTCAACGGAGCGCCAGGAAGAACCTCAACATCAAGTTCACTGGATTCCTTAAGTGTGCTTTACAGAATATCGCCTATGACAAGATTGATCAGGAAGGGGGAATCGGACAGCCGTGACAAACAACACCAGAAGTGGTAAACGCCCGAGACAGGTGTCCATAAACCCTCATCCTGCTTGCGAGGTGTGCATACTGTGATCTCAACAGACTCATTAATTTCCCTGGTGGTCCTTTGAGGAGAAGTCAGTTCCAGGGGGCGTTACGCGCAACCGAATCGAAAGCAGCGTTTAGGTCAAAAAAGGCCACAACCGTCGGCTGCTTTTAAGAGTGCCGATGTTTCAAGATCCGTCGCAACACCCCCTCCCATCGGATCCTGCTTGTTCTTCGCTTGTCTGACTTTCTGTGGGATTAGTGAGCCGATATAAGGAGGCCAGTGACTAATCTGAATATAACAAACGTTAGACTGATCCCTCTCTGGTTGTCACGTAGAATTCAGATCCCCTCTTTGAAAACGGGGATTACTGTTGATAGGCACCAATCACGAGGTACTTCTTCGGATTCCCAAATCTTCTCGTTAGTTCCGCTATCAGCCTGTCCTCACCATCCTCGAAAAGAGGAGGGAGGTCTGGTGTAGAAGCCTTGTTACGCTTCAATAACTTAAACTCTAGAGCCGATTCGGTTCCCGACAGAGGGCCGTCTGAAACGTAGTAACTGGCCATTCGGGTCCTGTTGCCCACAAGGTATGGTTGAGGTCAGCTTAACCGTTCCTCAGAATGTTCAGCCCACCTGTCAAGTCAGCGCGATTGGCTTGGGATAAATGAACCATCTTTTTCACATATGGTCTCATCTACACTGATTCGATGGTCAGTACAACCATGGATCAGGGGGAAGAAGCTGTTTCCGGATAAAAAGGTTCCATATCTTTCGACTGTTCCGCTAAGTGATGCTCATGGTCTTTGCACACGCTTTTGATCAGCTTGCGTTTAAGTTCTCGACGGCCGTCATCATATTTAGGACCAAGTGAATTCGAGCGACGCCTGTTCGTGGGGATTACCGACGTGACAGAAATCCAGTTGTGTCACAACTGCGCGGCCCCTTTGGAACACACCTTCTCACAGCATGTTTTCGTGGCTTCCGCGCCTTGTTCTCAGTGTTCATTAGACTCTATCACCCGAATCGAACTGGACAGTTTGTTCACCACTGCTTCCTAGTAGGCCTTCTTTACACTCTTCTCGCTCGACTGCCAATTCGGTGTCTTACATTTACGAAAGCATGACCTCAGGGCACATGACAAACCGAAATGGGCACACACAACAGCATGGTCAGCCTCCAGATGGTTGCACCAAAAGGCATTAGAACCCTTAACAGTGGCGCAACTTGTAACTGACTGTTATATGATCGAGCTTTGTCCACGGCTGAGAAGTACAGAAATCTCCATGTAACGCAGTGCCTCTTCCTGTGTAGGAATCTGGTGATCGAATTATAGAGACCGTGAGGTGTGCATAGCTACGGCAGTCTTTCGCCATTGTCAGTGTGCTGTGACATGACACCAAACATACCCCCCGCCGCTTCTCCTCTGGAAGAAAACGACCGAACTGAGTGCTAAAACCGCTCGCTAGTATGGTGATGTCAGTGTGTTTAGTCTGTTCTAGAAGGTCAACGAGGACGCCGTAGAACGCATCATTGGTAGCATCCGAACAGCCAACCGTTTCGAACGTATATAATGATATATGATATATATATGTGTTATATACGATATAATGAATGTACAACGCTTCTCTGATCCGCATTGACATACCTTAATCGATGTACTGGGTCTGACAGCGCATAGGCGACTGTTCACTGGAATCCATTCGAGTAAACATTGTTCTACTCTGGAATTTAGTGCGATTCCCACTCTCACGAGATTCATCTTCGACGTCACCACAGATCTTAAGAGAAAAACGCTTGGTTTATCTGGAGGTGATCTCAAATGACTATCAGCGCTAGAATCATAGACTCGTGTCTTTGACGCAGCACACCTCAGGTTCTATACCAGAAAGAATACATGCCAGAGCAGCCTGTCGGGAATTGCGGAAATTGAAGGCGTCAATGTTGATCAGTTGTCTTGGCCTTAGGAAACAATTATAGCTCGAAAGTATGTGGAAGGCGGAGAACTTCGGTGGGGGGGAGACCTAATGAGTGAATAGGGGCACGATAACTACCGATACTTCCCGTCGGTGTATGCCATCACGGTGAGACTGGACCTTGACGTGGTGTGACGGCTTGCGCATCTCGGTGACTTTCTGGGCTAAACTAGACAGAGTTACTCATACCAGATAGAGGTCTGACAAATCACAGTCTTCTGGCCCTCCAGGTTGGGGTTTGGAAGATGGTTGGCAGCTCTTCCCGAAAAACGTACCATTTCTGGTACACCGCCACCCACCCGCTGCCTTGCGGTACAGGCTATTGAGCCAAAGGCTTTGGTTGAGAACCCTGATCGTTCTCCTGTCTAGGTCTGGGTGTCCTGGCAGTATCTCAGCCCACACACAACCGTGAATACTCACAACACAAACAATTCCATA
>QNGE01005351.1:0-31270 GCA_008508345.1 Paragonimus westermani | reverse complement strand
TTCCTATATAGGGTTTGCTTTTTCTTCATGTTTGTGTGGCAGTTAAGCATTAGTGTGAACCACTAACGTATTGCTGTGTATGATGATGGTTTATGCCGCGGAATGGGGTTGATTTGAAGGGCCCCACTTCGAGTCTCTGACTCAGACGTCTGACCTGCGAGACAACAGGATGCAGGGTTTTCTTTGAGGACTCTACCAGAAGCCAGTGACTCACTTGGCAGTGAACGGCTTGCGTGGTTCGAGTGCGAAATGAACAAGACACTGATTTATGATTCTGAGCACTACTGCACACAGTGGATGTATTCGAAGCTACACCAGTCTTCTGGGTGATACCGGATATTTTCAACTGTATTGGATAATACGCCAGCGGCCACGGTCAACCGTTGGGCGATCGGAGTGCTCTTTGTTTTAGGGCACTTTTTTCAACCCCTTTCTTCCTGATACGAAAGACATCAGTGCCGCAGCTGTAAAAGCAGTTCTGCTTTTTGCCTGACTGCTCTCCTTTGGCCTGTCTGACAAGGTTGCGCCTAGAAAGACAAAAGTCCTGTTCAGCATAGCCCATCGGTTCAAAACAGCACACAAGCCTGACCATCACGTCAACGTAGTAGTATAGGTCACGGGTTAGCAGTGTAGGCCAGGTGAGGGAGCAAAGATAGGCATCCTTAGGAACTTATTTTAATTTGATTCAGAAGTGACCACCTATGGCGTCTGCATTTTGTACCTATTACTACTTGCAGTGTGTGATCTGACATACAATTTCCGTTATTACCGGTGTAGTTGATGTGCTCAGGTATTGATAGACCTCATCGTAAAAAAACTGAGTTTGGCGTTCAAGTTTGCCCTGCGTATCCCTTCTTAACAACGATGTCGTGACAACTAGCCGCAGAGTGACGATCGAACGCGAATCATAAACGGGCATGCCCATGAATTCTTCCAAAATCATCGCATCATAAACAGCAATACATCACTAATGCTTAACTGTCACACACCCACGAAGAAGAACAAAAGCAAACCTTGTATAGGAAGAGAAAAGAAGAAAGAGGGGGATGGGAAGGGATCTAACTACTGAAAAACAGCTGCGTCTACTTCGGACATTCAACATCAAGGTGCCTACACCTTGCAATCAACGAAGCTGTAGGTGGAAGTAAGGCGTCTTCAACAAGACGTGTGGTACCAACACTGAGATTTCATGGAATTGTCCGGCAGTTGCGCAGGAGGCTTCGCTCAGTAATCTCTCGAATGCTGCTGTTTTTCACGGGACTTTCTATGGTAGGTACACAGAAGGGATCGCAAACGTGATGCTACTCGGTGCCAGTTTTTCCTTGAATGGTGGTAGTGGTCAGCAACCATACGACGAGATATCCACGCGTGATCTTTGATTTGCCGAGCCCACGCACCAGGCCTAAGACCCTTGAGTTATCTGTTCCGTTCCAGTTCTGATTCTAGAGTGGGTTATAACTAGTACATGCATAATAAAATGCCAGTAGGAGAGAGCAAATGGCATACTTTTGGACTGTTCGGGTGAATGACCACACAGTGACCAATAAGGTGTGATAGAACGACCGGTCATGGTGCGATGATTTTCTTACACGAGCGGCAGTCACGATCTTCATCGAGGTAGTTGTGCGCAGATATCTGCCTGTGGGATTGATGTCAATCACAGGATGAACAATTATCCAGATCACTGTTAACTAACTTACCTTACATTTATGTTGTCCGCGAAATGCGGTGATGAATTTCGCATAAGGAGCATGTTTGTACATCCATACCAACCACGATGCAGCTCGAAGGTAAACCTACAAACTGAAATCGGCACTTCGAAATGAATGCGTGAGGAAGAAAATGCGTTGCCGCATTCCATTAACGTTTTCGGAGTTTCGTTGACTTTCTTCAGAAATTCTGTTGATTTTTAATAGTGAACCGCCGAAGAATTATGTAGACTCGTCATAAGGATTATCGTGAGACTCGGCATCTTAAGACGCTTAATGGATTTCAGTGGTTAGACTGAGGCATTAGTTTTCATCAGACAGTCGGTGGTAGAACCGAACGCTTGGAAACAGGCTAACACTTAAATCCCTTTATCCGCTGTAAGTATGTACTCATTGTGATACATTAATTGTGTGTAAAATGTGTACGCATTGCTAATACAAAACTCCACTTTTTTCGTATTTGAATCGTTGTCTAGAGTGCGTTAGTAGGACCGCTCGTATCATTCTGGCGCGTACGCGCTCGCTGTTGCACATACTGATTGTCCAGTACAAACTTCGTATATTCAGTTCAACGCTTGTTTGTCGGTCTTTGTTTGTAGACTGGAACATAGAGTGGAAACCCGCTCCGTATCCATGCACCGAAGCTCAACGTGAAGCAGCAGCTAAACGTTACGGTCTACTGTTATCTGACTACAAACCTTTCGAAAATGACGGTCTAGCCCCCGGTGATTACCCCGATCTTCAGCCATTTAACGAAGCTCATCGTGATCCCTGGGAGCATTATGATTATTACCCTATCAAACGGAACTACAACGAGCCTGTTCCATTTTACTGGGAGTTTTATTCGGAATCTGGCACAGACCCAAATATACAAGAGACAGCTCATTACGGCCAACCAACGTAGTTCTTTTTTTGCCTGTAACTTTTACACTAATAGGTGGAAGCTATTGTTGAAATTCCTCCTCACGCCAGTCGTACTCTTCTCGTTTATCTTAGTCGGCGAACGGTACAAAATATTCCAACCGGAGGTAAGTTCCGTTCAGTTTTCGTGCTGACTGGGCGTGACACGATTTTGTGCGTAGACATTAGCCCGTTACTTCGAGCTCGCTTTGTACGTTTTCCATTCTGGATGACAAAAAGGGAGACTTAACCACAAAAATTAACACACAAGCTAAGCCGATTTAAATCGGTTGTAAACTATTCTCTTGTAAATACACCGTAAAAACAAATCTGAGCGGTAAATTTGAACGACCTGGTGATACGATCAAGATCACCAGAGTAGAAAGGACTGTGGGCCATATGAGAACGGTACACACAAAACGATTGAGTGTGAGCTCGACAGTGTAAATGTTAGAAACACACATGCACCGTGGCGTGTGAGACTCCAGAGTTCTGTTCAACAAATCCGTGTGAGCGTGGATGGACTGTAAATTAGGTGTTCAGTTTTTAAGATATCCGCATCAAATGTAGTACGAATGAAGTTGAATAGTTTGGGCGTCGTGTTTAACATGTTATTGATAAACAGTTTTTACATTACACGGCGTTCGTTACTGCATTATTAATGAGGTCGCTTGTGGAAACAGACTTGTACTTGTCAGACCAATCTGATCAAGATCAGCCATTTGATTGGCGTAATCAAATTAGTTGTCTTTGAACCAACCCGGTTATAGAAAAACGTGAACTGGTCATTGTTTGATTAGTTGCTCGTGAACGTAGTCTCCAAGGGGTAAGAAAAATACGTGTTAGTGATAGGATCTAATTACTGGTTTGGCCTTGTGTATTGGCACTCCAAATGTAATGTTCGTTAAAATTCTAATGAGTGCCGCGTCGGCAGCTAAGTCGAGGAAATAAGTTGGGTCTGCTGAAGTCCGTCAACGGTGGGGGAGATTAAACCCTCGTCACCCTCTAAGCGCGTATGCTGGCTGTGTTCCTTAAACGTTATTTAAGTCCGTGGTATTCCCCGACGCTTAGGCTATAGCCGAACTTGCAGACACGAAAGTTCAAATCGGTCAACCTCCCGAGAGTGTAGCAGCGATCGTGTTCGGTTAAAACGCTTAACAATGTCCAAACATCCTATAGTTTGAATAAATAGCTTTCCCTTCAAGTGGTAGTTATTCGTCCTGGGAAATGAATACATCGTCCTATTCAGTTCTTTACGGGGCCGAACATCAGCCCGGCGAAAATGGGCACAATTGGATTAGCAGAATGGTCCCTAGGTCTGGGTTATCACAGTTCAGGACAGTCTTACTGGCAAAAGCGACTTCTAGGCATGAAGTACGAGTAACGGAACGTCAGATCCCTCCAACGGCGAGGTTCACAGGCTGCATTGTACACTTTACCCTACTCCATAATCTAGAACAACACAAGCTTTTCACCAGATAAAACACCTAGGAGTGCATGTGTTGGGAAGTTGATTGACGGGAAAATCTTTCACGTCATATTAGCTACTGAACCATTATTGTGGCTGGCTGAATCGCTTCTGCAATCCTATCGACAACTTATACCTGATTATAACTAAACCAATCTGTGGCTGTGGCAGAAATGTAACGAGCCAGATATCTGCTTTATCCTGATCAACTAGCAATAAATGTTTTCCTTCTCTATTCCAGAAAGCGAAACAATATCCTTTTTGCGGGACAGATGAACATTATACGTTCGAACCACAAGACTGATTTGGCCATCCAATTTCCGTCGATTCTTTTTAGACATGCATAAATATATATGATACTCGAAATTTTACCGAACTTTTTTGACACAAACCACTGAACGATAATGAAACAATTTGGGGTTTTCATTTTGAGAAATGCAGTAAATTACATTGGATGTCGACATGACACAGACAAGTCCACCAAACGTCACTGGGACTGTGTTCACCTGGAGGATCGCAAAGGTTATTTGGTATCACAACTTTCGGCTTGTCAAAGAGTGCTGATATTCGTACTCCCTTTCGGCTGTCCTATCCACAAACGCGAGTCGTTCTAAGTACCTGTGGTGGTTAGAAAAAATTAACAACTGTAGGTTCTATGAGGATAAGGCAAAACTTATCCAACGTTGTTAATACCACAACTGTCAGTGACGCTAAGCAAGTTGGTTTTGGCCCCCACACACGTGTATTACTGAAAACTGCGAAAATTTGGCATACAGTGCGCATCCCTGATGAAAAATAAGGAAACACTGCAACGACAAGCGTTGAATATCGAACTGCATAGTCCGTGAGCACTGAGATAAGACAGTTTGACCTGGATCGAACCTTTTGATATCATTTTAGAAGCCCATGCTGTATGGCGACTTGTCCAAATAGAATCCAGTTCACAATTCTCATTTTGCAGTGAGTGATAGGAAGTAATAAAACGAGACATTTTGTGCATTTAGTGAATCGAATAAATCTATGTCCATGATTGCACAACAGCCGAACCCAAAGGGGCATTACGCCTGCTGTCACTCTACGGGTCCATCTATCGCCGACTTTCACGGGGTACTTGTGATGCCAACAGATCCGACTCAACAACTTGACCGTCTGCATTGATTAGAAATTAGTCAACTGTATAGCTAACTGCACAACAGTTGCGAATTGTATGTTCCCGCAGTTCCGAAAGTGACAAAAGAGATTTCGCAAGTGGGGGGTCCAGAACAGAGAAAATTCGCTTACAACTGAGCGACTTAATGTACATGTGACGTCATCCAGTGCTGAGAAGTCAAACAGTTCACGGGAAACGTCTCTGGTAATAACAGTCAAAAACGTGGTGGGCAGTAGTTACACACTTGGTTCGCGCAGAGTTAGTGTACGGTCAGTTATCAGTGGCCAAAAGGTAGTCAACCGCGCAGTCATGAACCATCAAAAACCGGCGCTACTGGACCTTCCTTTGTTGTCCTCTCACGCTTGACTCAGGTTTTTTCCACACTTCAAAGCTACTTTTGGTCACTTTGTCCTGACAGGTCGCATTCCTCACGACCGCGTATCTGGCTCCGCTGCCTAAAGAGTCGGTACAGGCACTTCCAGCGTTCACACTCAAATAGATAAGTTCGCCAATAGTTGAATACACTGTAGGATGATGGCTGTTGCATCTGGGAAAATGGAACGACAGACAATTTATGGGGCCGACGGCGTCTAGTCTATTTTATACGGTTATACGCGTTGGGTGATTTCATGTCAGCCTCCGTAGAGTAGACTGAGGTGTAGTGCGGTTGAAACGGTATTCACGACCTAGGTTCTCGTTGGCGGTAGGCTCCGAGTTGCCCACTATACGCCAAATATATCGAAACCTTTTCACCGTATCTGCTTACGCTCCAGCTGGTTGCAGCGACAGTTTTACTAGACACCTTCTATTCGGATACACACGTTCTACCAAAGTATTCTGAGAACCATTTTAACCGTAAACGCACAGATTGACCGATTAGGCGATTTCTAATCTCTTTTGGGTGGCAAGTTTGAGATAGTGAACGGTCATTTCAAGCATGTACTGACTATATGTCAGGTTCACCCTTTTGTCGAGAACCCTAATGACCCTGCCGAGAAAGATATGTTGAAAGTAGCTCAGCTTGCATGAAGCCAGTAAGTCTCACGAAGAAACTAATTTTATGGCGCATCGGTCTTTCCGCAGCACAAGCGGGGATATTCTATTCGATGCATGGATAAGCGAAAATATACTACTGTTGGCCTCCAAACATCGATTTCTAGCAGCTCCGCAACAGACGACTATTCGTGATAACACTACATTCTTGTGTTGTCTCACAGGACAGGCCTTGATTTCCACCACCTGCTTAGATACGAGTTGGCATAGGTGCTTTCAACGCTCGTGCTATAAAGCACTTCAACGGGTTGAAATATCAGACAATTCAATCAGCAAGTCTTGTGGTATGCAGCATGGTAAACCACCAGCGCAGCAAGTGATGGCTATCTGAGATGTCATTAGATGTCAGATAGGTAATCAAAATGACAGGCAAAGGAAGGGTATTCGTGAAATCCTGGAAGCAGTCTGATTGTCGGTCAAGTAACTCGGCTAATTGGAGAAGTTAATGAAAGTGACGTTTGTCCCGGGAAGTGTTAGGAGATTCTTCAAGTCAGTCCGTACCACCGAGTCCGGAGATCAATTAGTTGATGAAACGGTCAAAGCGGTAGGTGAAACACAATTCCGTAGTAAATCCAGAATGTCACATCGCTGTGCGGAACGCTTCGAGAAGCAACTGCAACGGCCTCGCTTCTACTTGCCACTGCTACACGTGTATGTATAGTCATGGAACCGCTCATGTGAGTTGAGCAGCGTCACTGGTGGCCCCAACAACCACTTACCGCCGTTTTCAACTGAGGCAGTGGAGTGCCGGTTAGCGGTTCGAACCAGTTGTTCCAACCAGTGCGGTCCACTAGAAACGTCCCTTTAAAATGGATCAAATGATGACAGTTTTTGCATTCCTGAATGGAAACCGTTTTGGATCATGTGCATGTGGTCATGAGAACGAGGACACGGCGATTATTGTAGGAAGCAGACATCTGGTAACGAAGATCGAAAGAGTCAATCGACCCAGCCGTTAAATCAGCACGGAGACGTTGTTACATGCCAAGCGGAACACTGCCGACGAAGTAGCCGATTGACCTAGTGTGACTTGGTACAGCACAATGAACAGAGCCACCAAAAGTGTAGGTCGTGTTCGACTTTTACACTGGTGGTCCTACTGTGATGAGTTACCAAATCGGAGGAGCGAGTATCCCAACACTCAGTGGAATATCCCAACGCGGCGATGAGGTGTCCAAAACCCACAGAGCAGACTGCGGATGAGCCATCACTCAACGAGATCGGATCAACGGACAAGGAGCGGGAGGCAAAAAACCCACGACAGAAGACGTCAACCACACAAAAACCAGGCAGAAGTGTACATGACGTGCGAGTGAAAACGGCTGCTGTATTGTGGACTGCAATTCCGCATGATACACGCCAGCGCGTGCGTGGTCTAGGAACGAGTGGGTTGATGTTTTACTGAACGACTTATTGTTACACCGTGACAGGCTACAGCCAGGGACATTCAGAAAGGTGACCACCAACCGGACTCAGTAGCGTTAAGGTCGCCATTCTGTGACTGAGCTTTCTTAAAAGTAAGTAGAAGTAACCATGCAGAGCAACGAAAACCGCACCATCCGGACACTACAGTACCAGTATTCGCACCTCTATCGGTTGCCTGCAGGATGCCGACAGATGGGTTTTGGATTTCTGAGGTTAGGCAGAACTTTTACTGAACCGATGTCAACTACGAATATGCTACCGTCCAGGTTGGTATGGCACGCTTGTTTCTGATACAAGGTTTTCATGTAGTATGCCCCATATCTTCGTTTATCAGTACACCAGAAATGGTTCATCCTTACATTGTGGTATGGTAGTTACATACCAGCATTGTCATCGGTGGTGATGTACCAGCTCGAATGACCTCATTCGAAGTTGGCAGGTCGCTGACTGGTCACCTGGAACATCATGACAAACTCATCACCACACTTTCAATGCGTTCATGCGTACATGTACTTTATCCTGTTAAACCTATCATGTATGTTATTACGCCAACATGTCGTGTCCAATATATACCGTATCCAGACAGTGATACCCATTTGGCCCATATTTCAAAGGTTAATATGAACCATACCAACAGCTATGTTTATTCAAACAACACCCGGCACAACGCCCAACATGGAACGTCTGACACAGCGCCTGGCAAGGAACGGCCGGTAGCGCCCGAGACTCAACGTCCAACATAGTCAGCAGTTCCAACGCTGTCAGCAATGTTAGTGTCGATGCCAACCATACATTACCTGGTTCATAGTTTGGCATGGCTCTTGGCCACGAACAATGCCCCAACTACTCAGGTTTTGTCAAGCACCTCTACGTGACGTAACAAGAGGAATGACTGTTAACTGCTGCACAGCATGTTGTACAACACATCTTGTCTTGAGACCGCCACACGAACTAAACAACATGCAGTCCTACGATAAGCACCCTCGAATCCAAGCTTCATCCAGTAAACGAATTACAAGTCAAGGACCACTCTCACCTTAACCCACCCGTCCGCCATACCTTGCAAGCCCCTACTGGTCACTTAGTGATTTGTAACTGTCAAAGTCGTTTCTGCTGCACCCTCTGGATTTTGATAAGTTGAGGCACTTTGTTACACAGTTTTTGTTGTTGACACGCATTCGGCACACTGCTATTCACATACCATATACACATTCATATTGGCGTTATTCACCATGTGAATTTTGTGCCAATAGTGACATATTGTAATTCACGTTCAAGTTTTCTTCATTCGCTTACCGTGGCTATCTGTTTAATCGAGTGTCAGTTAAACGTCAATAACACCAACGGTTGCGGTTAGTATGGAATCGGAAAAGCCGATCAACATGGCTCAGTGGTCTGAAACACGCATACCCAGAGTATTAACCAACACGTTTCTTGTCAATAAAAATATTGTATTTCGAATATCATGTTAAACTGACGGTAGATGTCGAATTCCTATAAGCACTTCGATCGTCCCCTATCGAAAAGAAGCACCAGATTCGAGTTTCGCTCCTGTTAAAGCTCGTCAGTAGTGCATATCCTTGCCACGGCCGGGACTAGAACTCCGGCCACTCTTTCACCAGGCAATCGTGTTAACCACTGCGCCATTGACCCCAGGTCAGGAACGACTGAACTATTACAGACAAACGCTCAGCTATATTCGTTCGTGAACAATGTTCAGGTTGGCCGGCCGTCTCAAGAGAAGCCACATCGACTGACCAGTTAACTCTAATCGATGACCCCAAGACTAGAACTTTCCTAAAAATCGAAGTGACTAAATTTATTGAGCGATAATTTGATTACGAAATAGTAAGTGATTGTGGTTAAAGCGTGTAAATTGAATGTTAGGACAACGGAGCAGTGGTCAACGCGTTTGCCTGACGAAATCGTGGCCGGAGTTTTAACCTTGATCGTGCCGGATATCTGAACTACTGACGAGCTCCAACAAGAGCGAAACTCGAGTATAGTGCCTCTTTCCGAGACGGACTAGCTGAAGCCCACGGAAAGGAGAAGGTGGCGAATTCACATTGACCAAAAATCATCAGATAAAACATTACTTACCCTTCTTTGCCCTTATTGTGGGCCTTCAGATCATCCTCGATGTTCTCCGTTCGGACAAAAGTCTGCCAGTCCAAGCGAGATTTGTCCTGCAAGGAAATCAGAGCCAATGTGCACATCTACGTGTATGGGGGGATAAGAAAGTGACAGCCCTTGTGCCAAATAAAGAGCGAATAGCCAGAGAAATAAAGACCAACACATTTAAGTTAAAATAGATCCTCACACAAATGCTGTTGATTATCCTTCAGTGCCAAATGACGCACAGATTTCGGACAGCACATGAAATATTCAGTAGGCTTGGTCACTTCGATTTACATTTTCCTTCGGTAAACCCCTTGTTCTAGCATACTCACCTTCTCTCATACATACCAATGGTTTAAGTTAAAGACAGTTGTTTGCGATCTATTTGCAGGGTTAGCAGGATGGTCAAATAAGAATCCCATGCAGCAGAACCCTGACGAAGTATAGAGGTGCCAGTTAATGTTAGGGCTGAAATTGCCACGAAGGATAACAAGGGAGTCTCGGTTATATCCAACGAATGACCGAAGCAATGAACTTGGGGATCCGAGTCGACGCTAGAGTTCAAACCTCAACTAAGTGAGTAGAAAATGCATGAAAAGCAAACTGAACAGTGTTTCACCTCGAGCATCAGAGAACAGCGTATGCGTACGATCATAAATACAGTTCTATACAAAGACAAAGTATTCACATCTAGTAAAGAATAAGCAAACTAGGGAGAAGGTATGGTGTGAATTCTGGAAACTTTCGGTTAAGACTAAATGGAGTAACTATGCGGACAGACTGAAGCGTCTTACTTTTGGTTCCTTGAAAGATGGCACAAGAAACATCACATAGCACAGCCTTTTCAACTAGTTAAAGGGTAAACCTCTGTTTACCTACAATGGAAACGTAAGAAGAAACTTGGTAAGGACAGAACCAGTACCGAATAGTAAAGTCCGAAAATAGTCTGCCTGTTGCAGTCGTTGTCATTACTATAGCAGCCGGATGTATGAATGCCAGAAATGGAGTAAAACAGTATTCGATTACTCCTAACCTTTCTATCTTGTCCCAGCTCTTCTCAATTGCTTCTGAACGGACCGCTTGCTTCCTTTTTAATTCGTTCCCCATTTCACTTTGTCCTCTCTCTTCCTCCAGACGGTTTCCACCTTTTTACCTTACCTAAATCGTGTGGTTTGACAACCACAAATTTGAAAAATTTGGTGACACTAGCTCTGATGGTGGTGCTGTATATTAGTCAGTGAGTACGCGACATTAGTTGACGTCATTCCGCCGCTAAAATCTTCCTCAAAAGACTGAAGTAAAGCGTTGTGTTCTTCAACTATTAGGAAAGAGAGGAGTTGCTTCAGCTCACAAGTACAAGAAACCGCATACTACTGGTGCCCGCCGTAGATCCAGTGAAGTGGAATAAGGTATCCTCGCCATCATCGAGGGCAAAGCATCAATCATTGATGTTGGCGCTAAGGATATGATATACCAGATTAAAAGTTGCCACATACACACATCCAGTAGTCTTGGTTTTATTCCCTTAAATTTATTATATATACACATGAGATACCTAGCACAAACCCTAGTACCGCACAACGAACAATCTGTTGATAGAAAATATGGGGTCAGCACAATCAAGTTACGGTAAATCCTCCCACAAAAGCGTCGCTAACCACGACTTAATACCACATCTGAGAGCGTCTCTAGCTAGAAATGTTGGATATCTTTGGATTTCTAATTGAGCGGGCAGACCTTATCGCCAGTTGCTCTACGCCTCAAGGCCAAGTCATTGGTAGCCGCCGTCATCTTTCCTAGCCGATACCCAATTTCGCAAAGAAGGCACTAGGAGCCAGGTCATAGAGGGACATGCCAAGCACATGCTTAGGTCAACCTGATCGAAGACCGGAGATTGTGGTTGGTATGGGGATCTCACTGGTTGATTGATTAGTTTCACTCAGAACATTGATAAGCCTGACAAGAAAATAGTATGCTTCAAGCTGGCATGAAGTGGAATAGCTTCATATTGGAAACGAGTGTACTTCTTGATAACCATCAACCACGAAGCACTTCTTTAGTTTCACAAACAGTGTGAGAGTTTCGTCAGTTCCGGTATCAACCTCTTTCTACTATCTTTGTAAGGAGGTAGAAAAAGGAGATTTTGACATAGGTTCCTTTATACGCCTCAATAACATAAGGTCCGCGGTCACCTCTGCTTCAAGGTAAGACCACCTGGAACGGGATAAGCGACTATTCGGATCACGTCTTTTACATGGCCTGATTTAGCATAGCTATTTCTCAGTGTTCAGCCCGCCTGTCAATTCGGTGCGGCCGGCGGATAGTGAATAAATCATTCTTTTCAGTTGTGATCTTGCTTACATCATCCCGAAGGCCTACACGATCAATAATCAAGAAGGACAGCAGTCTACTGTACCCACACAAAAGCCTGTTTTCCCCCACTTAACCAAGTGATGCTCATGGTCCGTACGAAGGCTTTCAGTCAGTTCCGACAATCGGTTTCACATTTAACGACAAGTAAGGGCGAGTGGTGTATGTTTTTAATGACAAGAGGAATCTAACTGTTACAACTGTACAGTTACTTCACAACACGGGCATTCAAAATCTTCCACATACGCCACGATCTGTCCCCAGCATGCGTCAGGTTCTCTCACTTGACTTGCTATGAGCAATGTGTTCGTCGGTACCTCCGTTCCCTTCGATCGAATGTTGGCTGGTTAACTTATATGTATGAGTTTATGACCTTTGAGCAAGTATCAGAGTGAAACGGGGTGAGCACAACAATAAGATCGGAGTCCAGTTGATTGCTCCAAAATGTATGGTAGTCTTTAACAAAGTGGCGCTATCTGTAACATACTTTTATGATACATTTGTGTCCATGGTTGAGACGCGCATCCAAAGGATGCAGTGTTTAGTGTGGGAATGTTAACGTTACTACCCCGTATCGCACAGTCATGCTGATCACATAGTGATTTGATCACGCAAGACTAATCAGGTGCAAGCAGCGACTATTTGACTAGGGATAACTGGCGAAAATTTTCCATTTGAGGGTGCCGTAGAGCAAGAGACGGGTGGAATATCTACGTCACTTCGTGGAAAAGCCCACCTCTATTCATCATCATCAAAGATGGCACAGACATCACGGTGACCTCTGACATTTTGTTACTCGTCGCTTTACGCACACTTTTGCCAACAGTAAAATACTACCGAAACAAGTTAAAGAAAGATGGTGGTGAAAGAAAATGAGTTCGATTGAGTCCCCCGTACGCCTTTCCATTCCTATACATATATACATACGAAACATGCTGTTCAACAGATCAGACCCGAAAATAGTTTCAAGAAAGCGAACGCAGCATGAATATCTAAGTCAAAACGTCTCAATCCCAAAACGGCATCCAAATTATGGTATCTGATGAAGAATGAGAAATTAGTCGACACGACCGGTGAGCTCCTGTGCAAGTGAGGAGAGCCCACAAAGAACCAAGGAGGCCAGCATCTCAGGCGATAGAAATCGGCCCTATTCCCCTGATGATTAGGGGGAATATTAAAAATCTGACGTTAGAGTTGTTGTGTAGAATAGCAAAGAAATAGAACCCTGAGACTATATTCCAATAACACATCCACAGAACACAATATCACTGACGTGAATAAAGGCCAGAGAAAGACAGTCAAGGTCTGGGCCTAAGGCATTTAACGACATTTCTCACAGCAGGTCAGTGACGCGATCGTGTCCATTGTGAAAGGTTTAAAATTCAGGTAATGCAATGTCCTGACTTACGTATTCTAATCCGCTCGACAATCTGTCACGAACGCTCACTATTGACATAATGTGCGTCTGTAATTGGCTGTCATAGCAACGACTCACTCAGTTCACTGCGGCCTTTTAGGTGCAAGACTGACTTTGTGACACTGAGTATGCCTTTACGTTGTGGACTGTTGTACAAATCCACATTAAACCATCGTATTAACGCTAAAAATGAATTAATCCAACAATAAGCAGCGGACGTTGAAAAATAAACACTTGACTAGAATACTGTGATCGTGGTAGCTATCTGCAAAACAAGTGGGAAACACCAACGGCGGCTGCCTATCAGGATAAATTGGAAGCAGCCTTGTTACGGTAGGCAAGCCAGTGGATGAGATTGCTTTACATTCACAACCCTTTTCAACTTGAGTTCTAGCCAGCTGACAGCCCGAATATCGGAATTTGTCGGGTTCAATAAAGAAATTCGTCAGAACCTGTGGCTACATATAGACCGCTTAAGAGCCGGGTTATACCCGAAGAACTGTATTACTACTGTCACTGATAATAACGAATGAAATGATCAGTGGACACGAACAATAATGTTACGGCTTTATAGACAAAAACATTGTAACGTCGATTTTAGTACGCCATAGGACTTGTAAGTGAGGCAAAACAACACACACCAACATTGGCAGACTCACGAGCGTGCTCAACTTCGGAGTTTTATTGCCACCAAGGGATTTCAAATTTTGCAAAGCAACACCGAGACTGGACTTCAACCCAATAGCGTTTTTGTGGCTAGGATCACGGACGAAAATTTGAGAAGGAATGTATGAATCCACATAGTGGTAAATCGTACAGTACGAGCTGCACTAGAACGAAATACTCAAACGATCAAGGAGATAGTTGTATAAGAAAAACAGTTCAGAAAAACTGCTAATCATCACAGACAGTAATACATCGGTGATTAAGCCTAATGTTTAACTGCTACACAATCATGAATATAAAAAAGCAAATCCTATATAGGAAGAGAGAAGGAAAATGAAGGGGGCGGGAAGGGACCTAACTACTGAAAATGACTACGTCCATATTCAAACATTCAACATCAAGGTATCCACATCCTGAAAACAAACAACCGACCTGTAAGTGAAAGTAGAGTGATCAACAAGACAGCTAGCTTCCTTCCAACTCTCAATGACCCGCGCCATTAAATACACTCACTTCACATACAACTCGGCCAAATAACAACAACAGTCACACCACTGAGCTTGATTTGCCACCATCTCACCTACAGTCTCCGACCACTGACTCTGTGAACCGCGAGAGCCTCAGTCTGGAAGGCAAACTCGACATACAGTAACGAACCCTGTGGTGAACGAATTCAATTCTTTACGCCGGGTAATCATCTGTCTATCTAGCACCGGCTGCAGCATCGGCGAAGAGTGCTCGGTGTGGCAGACGACGACTTGACACTCCTAATACATGGCCTAACCAACTAAGTATACCCAAAGGAGTGAACAGAAGAACTCGTTTGTCAATCAATGTCAGACACCCGCTTCCCAACCTCTTTCTTATTCAATCACTGCTGTCATCCGATACAAGTGGTCGCATGCAGACATCGGTGGTCAAATACCTGGAGACGGTTCACGTAATCTATCTTAAGAAGCCAAGTTCCTCTGTCGTAAAAGAATACAACCCTCACTGTTGCCTTACATACACGACCCCTAAGCATCAAAAAGACACATCCCTGTCGCCATAGGTGCCTCAGATTAGCGAATACCGCCCCAGCCTTAGAGATACACATTTCTACTCTATTCTCAACACCTCCGCCGCCACCGCTGATGCAGCTTACTAGGTACACAAACTGGTCAACAACCCCCATGACTTCATTATCCAGTATCAACTCCATGTAATCACAGCATTCTTGTGGAGTCCGAAATGTTTGGCAGAGCATGAAACAGCTTCCTTCACTATCTGTGCCGCTTGCAAATCGTCACACGACAGAACTACCGCCAGCCTAATCATCATCATCACAGACAGCAATACATCAGTGGTTCACACTAATGCTTAACTGCCACACAACCATGGAGAAAAAGCAAACCCTATATAGGAAGGGAGAGAAGAAAAAAGAAGGGGACGAGAAGGGACCTAACTACTGAAAATGAATAAGTCCATATTCAAACATTCAGTATCAAGATGTCTACACCTTGCAAACAAACAACTGAGTTGCAATTGAGAGTAAGGCTGTTGTGAGTATTTATGGTTGTGTGTGGGTGAGATACAGTCAGGATGCCCAGACATAGACAGGAGAACGATTAGGGTTCTCAACCAAAGCTTTTGGCTCAGTCAATTGCCAGAAGGGATGTTCCGTCTGGTCTACAACAACCCCAAGGATTTATCCCAGATCAAATGTCTGTTCAACCCATGAACCCTCGTGCCGCATGCTACTGTATTTGCTCCATACACTCTCCGTGAGATCTGAGTCCAGTAGCTATTAGGATCTTCGAAGTCAGAACTACTAAAACAGCTTTCTAAGCTGGTTTGGTAGTTATGCTTTGTCAACGGTATAGCCAGCTTCTCAACCGCCAGTCCTTACTACCGGTGCGGTCGTTGACTAGCAAAAATAAGAACGAAACGGTAACGTACCAACGCATGACCTTAGTCCAAGTACGTACCCTAACAACAACAACAGTCTTGAGTGCAGCCCCGCCCCCCATAACTAACACCTGTGGTCTATCTGAGATCAGGTCACATACGGATGAGGAGGGCGCCAAATATAACAGTGACACGTATGAAGCCTAAAACTAGTGCTGGCTAACGATAACATACGCTCACCACACAGCTGTAACAATCTCCTGCCATTATCAGACCGATGTGACGCCATCCCAAACCGGACACCTAAATAAGACTCGACCTCACCAAGACAGCCAATCTGGGCGTTCATATCTCCGGCCAGAACGACCATATCAGAACCATGTGTCGAACGAAGGAGAGCAGCCAGATCCCACTAAAAGGTGTCCTTGGCACCAACATCACTGTAGTCAGTTGGAGTGTACGCAGACATGGTGAAGATTTCAAAAGGTGGTCTTAATTGAACCTGCCAAGTGATGGAATGTTTGCAACCTAAATGCCAAGCTCGGCGAACATATGAATACCAAAACCATCAACCCGAGCTACAAACAACACCACCACTGTTCCCAACCATCAGAAAGGTGTCACATCGCTTGAAGGTCCGGTCCCGTTGTGATGGTTAAAATACTGGTACCTCCAAACTTTCAATAACAAAAGCGTGCATAATTGACAGAATGTTAGATATGTGAAAGAAGGAACAATACATCTTGGAAGTTCGAATCAATAACCCTATGGTCAGGACTTCACAACCAGGTCTGGGACATCAACGTCCAGGCTACAATGACGTTTATCAGTCAGTCACACGATCGTGGGCCCCAGTTCCAGTTACCACGATTGCTTTTGTTCGGATATCGGCAGCCTGACAGTCCTCATTAATCCATAAACGACTTCATCCAGTACGACAGCAAACACCGCGAAGCGAAATTTATAACTGTATTGATCCGATGAATGATGCAAAGTTGAGGATATGCATCCCTTGTAAACCTGTAGTCCAGCTGCCATGAAAATAAGGTGCTAGACTCAGGCGTTTCCTCGGAGTAAGCTTAAAGTTTCTTTACGGGAAGCGCTGTGTCTGGGTAACATAAAGACTGAAGTCTATTGCTTTCTTTCGAAATGTCAGACAAAACCTTAACCTGGACCGTGAAATCAAAGGCGAGGTGTATTCAACCTTACATTGATAAAAAAAACTGGAAGTACGAACGAGAATGATCCGAGCCGAAACCGGATTAACAAGTAACACGTACTACGTTTGATAGTACAAATCAAGGGACCATAAAAACGGGAGGGTAACTGCTTCCGTTTAGTCGCGAGTGTACATAGGAAGGAAGTGAAGACTAGAGAACATCACGAAAATTAGTGCATGTGGGAAATCGCTTATCACAAAAGCAAACACAGACACCTAACAAGTTCATCCCACTAACCCTAAGTTATCCCATACAGCCTAGTTTAGTGATCAACATGGCATTGTTACACCACAATCTGTCACCTTCTCCCAGCTCTATTTGGTATATTGCAACGTCGGAAAGATCAACTTCAACTTAGAAATGATGAATAAACTTTCCAACAGCTAATATTTAGAATCGTAGAACTGCGGACGCCAGAGACCGCACACTGAAAACGAGCATTCGTTATGCCAATGACCGCATATATCCTGCTGTTTAGAGCAAAACTGAAGGTTCCTAACGGATTTTGACCGTATGAACTTTTACGCTGCATCCTATACGGTCGACAAGCTAGGCATAAAGATATGTTGCAAACAGAGTTCGGTATGGAGGAATTGCAGCTAGTCATTCGCTTCTCTATAACTACGGGGTTGTGGAACTAACTTAGAAGGGGATCGGACAGAATGCATATCGATGAGAAATATTTAAGTCAACCAACCTTGCTTTTGAATTTCCGGTCATGACAGAAGATTGCAACCGAGGAAAGGTCTGCGGCTTTGTTAGTTCTGGTTTTTCTTCAGGTCCAGCTGCTGGCTTGTCTCGTTTATCCGCCACAGCAACGCGCTCGATAACCCTAAATTGAAAACAGCAGAATGACGATAAGTGAGTCCGGAAAAAAATACATACCACTTAAATGAAACGAACAGGTGCGTTGTGTCCGTGTTGGGTTGTTCACCGCGCTTATTGTTAGGCTTCCAAACATATCATCACCAGGTCATGTAGTAACATCACATATCCAAGGTCCGTCCTGATGTCCCGTTTACTTACCTCGTAAATAGCGAATTGGTTGTATGCTCTATAACCATACTTTATCACTGTTTACACTCGTGCAAACGGTCTCACCATATGTTCTCAATCAACCCTAGCTTGATACACCCCTTTCAAGTCATTTTCGGTAATCGCTGGGTATTGTATATAGATAAATGTTTAGTTCTACTGCATTTTCAAAACGTTTATCGTTCTTGCAGCCATTCAAGGGCGTCTGGTCACATGTCATACAAAAGCAAGCTCGAAAACAAGTCACAAAACGTAACACAATGCTATCTGGCTAAACAGCAGTTATCTAGCTTTGGCCCTCGTCAATATCGTGATCAACGGCAGTCGGAGTCGCCGTACCACGCGTGCGTAAAAAAAAGCGACGAGTCGAGAGCCCGAACCGTGCTTTTTCATATCGGGCCTGAGCCGGATAGCCGTTACTAATCCCCGCTGTCGTTGTGTGGTCACGTGCATATAAATCGAAAAACGTTCCTAATTTGTCAAGTTCAGTTTCTGATCCAAACACCACGTGTTCGTTGCCATTAGCCAACCGGTGACCTGACATAAGAAAACAAAAGCCGTCATTGGTAAACTGAAGAACGGTAGACAGTAATCCCTCCATTTGGAACTTAGCCTGTTAAGGTGGTGAGCCCCGACTGAGCACTTCTAAGTTCACGTAAGCAAATTTATGAACAATATACGGAATCCCGACTTAGTCACACATTTATTGATGAAACATCTTACCCTGATATCGATAAGTAACCAACGAAGATGGCTATTCGTAACGTTCTCTGGAGTTGTACTTTCTGGAAACGATTACCAAAGTAGTATACGAATCAATCAATATTACCTTATTCTGCAAACAAGGTGAGTTGACAGTCAACTTTCGGTAGCATTCGTCAAGGAGGTTGGGCCGTATGTTGCTTACAAGATGCAGACATACTGGTCTTAGTTACTTGAATCTCGATTAACAAAGAGTTCGCAGACGTTTTCCTTTGTCACGAACAAGGGGTTAGCCAGTTATGTTTTGTGAGCACAGTTCGTTAAATTGATGAGAGAATGCTGATGACTAATTGACCACCCGTTAATCCTATGATCACGCATTCTTTAGCGAATTCTCAATCGACGTGTTTCGAGATAACACCCGAGTTTCGGATCAGTGTACCTGAATGTTGTTAATAGGCTTAACATAAAACATCAGTTGCAGCCGATAGGACGCAAAGGAGAATCATAGACATTTGTATTCAAACATTGTCATCAGCAGCAACAAATTGGTGGTCGACAGTAGTGTTTAACATTGTCAGACCATCATAAGAAGCCCTAGTGTAAAGACGAAAGAGAAATTAATGGGACTTGATTGATAAAAATCCTGCCCATACCAAAACAATCTTACAAAACAAATAGACGTTGCGAGTAGACTTTCCGTGCGACTGTCACTGCGTCGCTTCAGTAAATACTGTACAGTCACTTCCTGAGGTGCACAAAAACAATGTCTTGAATCCACTGTTGTACCGAAGAAACGTGAGTCGAATAGACAGAATTCACACAAGTGAGCCCGATTAGTCGACGAACATATCTCTTAACATTTTCAGACAGGTGCCAGGTGGGTCGCAAGGATTCAATCACAGAATACAGACAATCTTACTGGAAATTATTTATTCACAACGGTCTTGAACCAGACCAGAAGGTAGCGTTGCTCAGGTCGCTGCCTTCTTTAAAATGATGTGGAATGATAAGAATAAATGGAATTTGCAAGATGCGAAAGAAAATCGAGTTTTCAAGAAGAGCAGACACTGGTCACTCTGAATCGGAAAACTGAAGAAAATTTAATAAACATGATTATGCGATAACCGTAAATACCAAAGACATTTCCCACGGTTTTGTAAAACAACTGAGGCAAAGCCAAAGTGATTGTCACGACCGGTTATTCTGCTGCTGGACTAGGGCGTACAATGGGAATAACAAAGCTCAGGATTCAAACCTACTCTTTCCTCTTTTTAAAGATGGCAGATAGGTTGACAGAACTGGCGAACGATCTGGAGAACTTAAGAGCAACAACGCGACTGCTATTCGACAACTGTTACATCCGTTTTCAATTAGAACAACAAGGTCTATGTTACTATCATGAAGGCATCAGTCAAGGCTCTTATGTGTCTAAGTTGCTCACTGGTTTCACATTGTGTCGGAACACCAAACTTACAGAATGCTAGATTCGTGAGAAACATCAAAAATTCCGACTCAGCCGAAATATATTTTTACTCTACGATAGGTCTTGTAACAGCCACACCGTTGTGGACGACTGACGGTCATTGTACACTAAAACTGATGGACTGAAGCCTGTTCATGAAAATGCCAACAGACTTAGAGCGTTCGAACATTGTTGCCTCTGCCAATTAACTCACATTATGTATGATGATTGTGTGAGAAATGTGGCCAACCAAAAATCTCGGGATGTGAGACCACTTGGTGATGTAATTAACACGCACAGTCTGTTATAGTTAGGTCAAGTGCTCAGTATGTTAATTGAGCATTTGCTTTCTCGCACATTATTTACCTCGGCTACCAACAGTTGAGTAAATTCAAGAGTTGGCTGGGCGAAAATGTAGCCACGAAACGTGAAATACAAGGCTGTGTCCTTGAATAAAGCCGGTAGGTGTCACTTGCTGTGTTGGAGACCTCGTGGTAACTACGATCATCGACTGGAAGTACTATCCAAGATGGCGGTGTATTGCAGTCAATAATGTGTGTGCATCCACGATATCGCTCTTATTTCCTCTTAGCTTATATACTTCTGTATCACAAGTCAACATGAAAAAAAAACATGAAGTTGAAGTTTTATGCTATCTAAACAAAATCGCAATCCGGTTTATTGTTCCAGTGATAGAGTATGAGAAATAAGCTCGAACGCTGCGAATGCTTGCAAGCTAAATTTTTTTGTTCAACATACCTTGAGAAAACGGTGTTCCAGATAAATTTACCCCGAAAATATGTCACCGCCATTCAGACTGGCTCATACAATTTATGAGTAAATGTGGAAAACTGTACTAAGCACTGTGTCTGACTATTCAACAAAATTACCAAAAGGAAAGCCACCGTCTCCAAAATCACCATTCTCGTAAATAGATAAGAATTCAGACCAATATCCCGCTGACCAGGTTACAAAAGTTAGTGAGAATCACACTTTTGTAATGATGGCCACTGTCATCCAAAGTATAGCAGATTCCGAAGACAGTAGTCATCGTGAAAGAACTTGGGAAAAACTAAATTTCAACCTCATATCTTCAATATCGTATAGCAACAACAAGGCTGGTTCTGTACACACCGTTATCAGTCATCGCAATTAAGTTACAACGTTGATCAATTCGTTTTGATGAGAATGCAAGTGTCAACGGATCTGTAGAATGATAGGTGAAGTGGACAGAGATGACGAATTGAGCAGATCAACAGTGACGTGTTAAACTGACGTTTGGCAGTCTTGCATATAAAGCACTTACTCCACTTGCTCACCGGCAAACTGATATTTCCGTGTGACGTCCACCAGGTTAGGTGAATTCTAAATGGGAGATATTAGGACAGTTTCCAAAAACTTGCCTTCTTATTCTCTGATTTATCAACCATATTGAGAAAATCACTCCAGATTGCATCCTCCTTGGCTTTTCCCGCGGCTTCGCTTTCGTCCGGTAAAACCTACATTCTTACAAAATTAATCAAACCCATGTACATCATTTTTCCGTTCATCAGAATACGTTCTACAACACATAAACTGTGTTTTAAAAGCTCACCTTTTATAACGACTGTTAACTGACTCCGTGTCCGAGCAGGAATCTAGTAAATTAATACACTGGTGTAAACCGTCGAGGCAATGCGTTTTACATACTGTCTGCTGCAGGACAGTCATCAGAATCGGATGAATCGCTACTTGAATGTTCTGTTTTCGATAGCTTTGCTAGGCACAAAAGATGAGCAATGCGATGACGCTAAAGTCATTTACTTGGAGGGATGTACTCTTCATCTGAAGTTGAAGAATCGCTCACATCTGAGTCCATTCCCGAATGCAACAATTACGGATTTTCGACTATAAGAAAACGTTCAAAACCAGCGGACGGATTGCTCAGAAGAAACGACTGGGTAAAACGTTTCACGTGAAGCGTTGGGTGACCGGTGGGCAGGATATGGGTTTTCACACATTCCCACGCCAATACGTCGCGATGAATTGAACATTCCCACGGTATTCGGGACAAAATATGGGGTACGTGAACACGGGGAAGATAATAACGGATGAAAGAGGTGACAATCAATAGCAACAAAAAAACCCACGCACTATACCCTCAGAAAGAACCCAGGCCTGAGAAATATGCGCACCAGTCCAAACTAAAGCTGAATTAAGGTTTAACCGGAAAGCTAACTTGACCATCACTGAGGATAAAAGCAACACCTCAAAACTGCGTTGATATCAAACGAGAAGTGCACAAAATAACAAGCCATAGGAGATTCGAGGAATGAAAAGATAGACAAAGTCAGCAAGTTTACATAAATAGTGTTTCACAACCAGCAAAATGGGGAATGATTTAAGAAGTGGAGAGAAAATATTTGAGCATGTTAAGAATCCATGAAAGTAGCGACGTTGATCTTTGAGTTTCCAAATCATCCCCTAGAGATGTATAAATTTAGTGGAATTACGTTCATAATGTCACACATAAGCCAGATATTATTCTGTACGGTATCACTACCAGTTTGAAGTGACCTATTCTGCTATACTGACGCAGAGGTCAGACTTGTGAACTGAATCCAACCGATTCTACCGGCTGCAACCCTGTCAGACAGGCCGAAGCGTAGCAATCGAAAAAAGTAGATATACTCATAAGGTTGTGTGGTGCCCCAAAGCCAGCAAGCGGTTGCATAGGGGATGAGGTACGATTCTATGCGCATACAGAACTATTTCTAAAACCACAGCACTCCTGTTTTCCGATTAAGGAAGAAAGGGGTTAGAAATGGTACCCTCAGACAAAGAGCACTTCGACCACCGGTGTACTATCCAACATGATAGGGAAACATCTAATATCAATCAAAACCTGATATGGCTTCGAATACACACACCGCGCGCAGCAGTACTGAGAAAGAGCCTGATGTGCTATTTACTGTGCCAGTGGGTGAGGCGAGCCGCTCATTGACAAGTGGGTTAGACTTTTGAGTCACTAGCTGCGGGTAGAGTTCTCCCTTGCCTTCCAAATCAGACTTCTAAGTCAGAGACTTATGGTGAGGTATCAGGTCAAACTGTTCGGTGAAATAAACAATCGAGGTATATCAGAAGTAAGCGTTCTCCGAACAGTGGCATTAATCATCTCACACGACGTTCTTTATCAATCTTGTCACCCACCCTAAGTCTTTTGTGTTGCCTTTGTCGCCGGGTGACATTTGTTCAACCTGAGACGAAGAGACCTGCTACACATCGGGGCCATCAACGTCCGCACTTTCCGAAAAGTCGGTGAGCAAGCTACTATGGCAAACACTCTCACAAGTCTACGGCTATTCGGATGACACCGAAGATGCGTTCTTCGACGTCCTCGTTGACTTTATGAAGCAGACTAAGCACACTGATATCGTCATACTAGCGGACGATTTTAGTACTCGGTTTGGTCACCTTTCTGCAAAGGAGAAGCGGCTGGGAGGTAGTTTTAATATCTAGACGCAACGCACTGGCAATGGTGAAAGACTGCCGTAGCTGTAGGCATCTCACGGCCCATATATTTTCGACCATGACATTTCAACACAGGAGGGGGAATTTTATTACATGTACATTTTTGTGCTTCTTATCCGTGAACACAACTTGATCACGCAGCAGTCAATCACAGGTTTCCAGAAAAGCTGATGCCTGCGTGACATTAGAAGAATCGCACCGACTCGGCTTTCGGCCTCGTACTAACGCACCAATCACTGAATCATCGAATCATGAGAATCCCACGGATGTTCTTCAACCATCCTCACGGTGTTCAATGGGCGTCCTAGCTGGACAATCCAAGGATATGCAAAGGTCTCACGATGGCTCATGAGGATTGAAGGAATTAGAAGCTAGCGTTTTTTGGCAATCCGGGTACTGTAAGGTGGTTGACGACCTGATCACGGATAGTAGATGAATTGTGTAAACTCAGAAGGAACAAGCTGTAAAGATACTGTGGTGCAATAAACAAGAAAGACAGGATTCCCAATAATGGTTTCAAAATGGGCAAGAGTGAGTCGCCCGACCTGTGAAACAATTTTTCCCCGTCCTACTATCCCAGTTCGATTAAGACTGACCACCTAAGATCGACTTCGTTTGTGTTCCTAACCACAACAAAGTAATTTTGATTATTTACCCAATCACGTTATCGCTTCATTATTTTCCTCACCAACAAATCTGTAACTAGTTAGTTAATTTCACAATAATTGTGCCAACCAAAGAGATTTGATCTAAAACGGTCTGTGCGTCGAACCTTTGCTTTCCGAGTAACGAATTCTCAAGTGCTACCGTGACGGCTTCGTCGCATAGTACCATTTTTTAAAGAGAATAAAACAATAGAGAAATCGAATAAATTTGTGATCAACAATGAAAGATTCAATGCGACATCCCAAGCAGCAGTCATACTTCGGACTGTCAGGAATGGGGAAACAAGCATACGGCAAGCTCCTATAAAAAAGACAGACAACGAACAGATAAACATTCAGCAAAACTGGGGATTAGTCGTTTATTCAATTACTCGTTCGAAATCGGGCTCTCATCGAGTATATGACCTCAGGGCAAATGAAAACAAAAACAAAAAGGGCATGCACAACGGCGTGGTTAACTTTCAGGTGGTTGCACCAGAAGAGACGACAGCATCTTTACAGCTTGTTCCTTCTGAGTTTACACAATTCATCTACTATCCGTGATCAGGTCGTCAACCACCTTACAGTACCCGGATTGCCAAAAAACGCTAGCTTCTAATTCCTTCAATCCTCATGAGCCATCGTGAGACCTTTGCATATCCTTGGATTGTCCAGCTAGGACGCCCATTGAACACCGTGAGGATGGTTGAAGAACATCCGTGGGATTCTCATGATTCGATGATTCAGTGATTGGTGCGTTAGTACGAGGCCGAAAGCCGAGTCGGTGCGATTCTTCTAATGTCACGCAGGCATCAGCTTTTCTGGAAACCTGTGATTGACTGCTGCGTGATCAAGTTGTGTTCACGGATAAGAAGCACAAAAATGTACATGTAATAAAATTCCCCCTCCTGTGTTGAAATGTCATGGTCGAAAATATATGGGCCGTGAGATGCCTACAGCTACGGCAGTCTTTCACCATTGCCAGTGCGTTGCGTCTAGATATTAAAACTACCTCCCAGCCGCTTCTCCTTTGCAGAAAGGTGACCAAACCGAGTACTAAAATCGTCCGCTAGTATGACGATATCAGTGTGCTTAGTCTGCTTCATAAAGTCAACGAGGACGTCGAAGAACGCATCTTTAGTAGCACCCAAACAGCTACCGTTGGAACATACGCCGATCAATGAACATGCAACGCCTTTCTGATTCGCGTTGACAGACTTTCGGTCATGTATTGAGTCTAACAGCGTATAGGCGAGTGTTTACTGGGATCTAGTGAAGTAAACAGTGCTCCGTTCTGGAAATCAGTGCGATTCCCACTCCAGCCTGACCACGAGACTAACGTTTGGCGTCACCAGAGATCTCAAGGGAAAAGTGCTTGGAATGACAGCTATCTAGAATTGAGCTCAAGTGAACAACCGTGACAGAATCGCGTCCCCGACACGTAGCATATATCAAACCCAAGACTTAAATGAACACTTGTGTGGAAATTGAAGGCTTCAGTGTTTACCAGTTGTCATGGCCCGAGGATAAAAGCGCCGCCCAACGGCACATGGAATGTGGAAAATTTGGGAGAAAAACAGAAAGAGAAAGTCGTAGTGGACGAGCAATGTCACTTTTAGGAGAACCACAACTTCCGATGCTTCGTGGTCGTATATGCTGCAGATGGGGAGGTAGTTGAGAAAAAAATGAAAAGATTGCAACAAACCTCGATGCAAAATAACGAACAAAGACAAGGGCAGAACTCACCAAGGACGAACAATGTTCATGAAACGTCCAATAATATTGAGAAATATCTGGAGTGTTTCAAGCGTAGTTGACGATGCGAAGAGACGGAACTGAAACGTAACCCAACAATGGAAAATTTCAGCTGAACGCTCATTATTCGCGTTAAAGAAATAACTCACAAGTGCGCGTAGCAGTTTGCTCTAAAATGTTGTCTATTTTATATCAAACCAAACAAAAATGTACAGAGCGGCCTGATGCAGCAGTTACGCAATATCAGCAGAATGAAGTATAAAACAATGAACACACCACCATATTTTCCCCTAGAGCATCTAAAGCAAGCGTTGATGCTCAGGCAGGAACATAAATTCAAAAAACGGAAACAATTTAACAGAAATGAGCGGGTAAATTGATGTCTGCCTATGTGGGTGGTTAAATGTACAGGGGAAGAGCTGGTGTCTGCGAGTAGAAGTTGAGTGCGGGGTGGTGTGTTCAAGGGAGTTGCAGAAACCGGTTGAGGAGTAACGAGGGAAAGAATTGTTGCAAACTGACCGGATGAGTCTTCTGGTGAGTATATAAAATCGTTGTCCGCGTAGACCATCTTCAGACGGTATCACACTTCCCAGCCCGAACAATGGTGAAGTACTCATTCTGGTGTGATGCCATTCTGAATGGTCCAGATTAGGGAGGTCGCAGTGATCGTTTTACTAAGTCGCATCAAATGAACACATGTGTGTACGTACGTAAATCACAAGGAATACGAGTGGAATACGACGCACGTTTCCGCATGGGAATTGAGAAAAGATTTGTAATGTGCGTCCGGAGGTCTTGAACGTAATTCATTGGATCAACTGGGTCTTGAAGAAATTTGCCGCGTAATCGCAGAGTTGATCCATACAATAGTTCTGCTGGAGTGATTCCGAGATCTTCCTTTAGAGTTGGTACGATACTTAACAGAGTAAGCGGAAGGCATAATATCCAGTGATGTTTTAAAGATTGGGCAATTAATAATCCCTTCAGTTGTCAATGGAAACATCCAACTAGATCATGCGAAAAGGGATGACATGCGGTCGTTTTGATATGTTCGCAATTAAGCATACAGGTCACATCACGGAAGAGGTGGCACTGGAATTGCGTGCCTTAATCTGTAGTAAGCGCAGAAGATACACAGAAATTAGCTACCCAGTGGAGACGAAAAGTCCTGATAATAGTTTCACTCATGGTATCCGGTATGGGAATAGCCATCGGCCAAACAGTGAACCGACTGAAACAAATGGGCAGGAAAGCATTTCCATCCGTAGCGATTATAAGAAACAATGCTTTTAATAGTCGCATTCAGTTGTACACTTTTGATGATTTTGTCTTTTCACCTACTTTTGTTTTAGTCAAGCTATGCATTTTGTAATAGCTGTCCGGGAGCTAAAATCACAACTCGCTCAGCGCCCTGCTAGGTTGACGTTTCTCTGTACGCTGTATTTTCCAAAATCGATACGAACACACGGAGGTCAACCCGAGGAATCTTGATTTTCCACTGTCGACCGGTTTTTGACAGTAATTAATGACCGGGTGGTTCTGTCAGAGTGGTCCCAACACGTCAGCTGGTGACAGCAGACCAACAATTTACAAACGGATGTGTGAGTAACGATGATGACGCCTTACTCTCACTTGCAGCTCGGCTGTTCTTTTGCAATGTGTAGGCACCTTGATGTTGAATGTTTGAATATAGACTAGTTATTTCCGGTAGTTAGGTCCCTTCCCGTCCCCTTCTTTTTTCTTCTCTCTTCCTATATAAGGTTGTGTGGCAGTTAAGCATTAGTGTGAAACACTGATGCATTTCTGTTTATGACGATGATGATGTGAGGAACGAGAATTTGCTGAGGGAAAATAGCCGAGTGATGAGACATGACGACTGATTTTGATATGCTGGCAGCGTAAGCAGGATTTAGCCAAAAATGCGTACACCCTGATTCATACTAAGCTAAACGTAACGTTGATAAATGAGTGAGGGTGGTACGTGCTCCGGAATTTGAGGGTGGATGTAGAAAATCGAACAAGGACAAGTGAGTGAAACAAACGAACGATGGTTAAACGTGGATAGGTCGCACACAATGCTGGAATAGGAAAAAGGAAGAGGGGCGTTGGACAACCAGACAGTTGGGAATGTTTCAAGATGATATCGCTCTTCGTCGTTTAGCTGTGCATCTGCCAGTTTCTCCAGGCTTACATCAGACGAAGTGTAGTCTGGAGTCTGTAGTCTGGCAAATACTGGGATGCATCAAAGGTCTGGCGTAAACTGTGATGAAATCAAGATGACGGATTTCACGGGAGGAGTGTTTGTCCGGCAAGGAGTTGAGCACATAGGCAAGTGGTTCATGGGAACTCGACCTTCTAATGGATTTCGGAAATTTTGAAGTGGTGGATTAAAAAAAACCGTAATAAATAAAATTGGACTAACGGAGCAGAAGAAATTAGACCAACTGTTTCCAAAAAGTGGACTAGAGGATGGTAAACCGTCACAACCATTTCGACATATGAAACATTTGCGTGGACCCCGAAAATGGACGACTCTATTTTCCGGCACCCCTGGTTGAAACATCTGCTTCCGTTTACTCGCGAAGTACTAGTGCCGTTTAATTTCACCTTCTCCATTATGGAGCTAGCTGAAGCTGCCGATAAAATATTGGAACCTAACCCATCTTCCCAACTAGAACCTATCATCTCACCCATACCAACTCAGCAACCGAACGACCCGTTTACAAAGCAATCGGCGGCACTCACAACGCAAATGCAACAAAAGATTAATCATACTTCCCCAGGAGTCCGCTTTCATCCAGCATGTATCCATCCAACCGTCAGCGTTCTAAAACACCAAGCAGGAACACATCATTTCGTGGGCTCTCCATCCTCAAGAGGGTAGACTTTGTTCTTCTACTGCTCTTGCCAAACTTAGGAAGTTAAACCTTAACAAGTCTCAAGGTTTTGAAAGCACACTACCGAGACTGCTAGAAGGCTATGTGGAAAGCTTAACTAAAGTGATGAGTGAGATGGTTCAAAAGTCCTTCGAGGAAGTGACTGGAAGCATCGTGAATTAGGGCCGCTCCACAAAAGCGGTGCGTATAAACTGGCTTCTAACTACGGACTCAGTTTTCTTCTCAGCGTCTGTTTGAAGGTAATGGAGAGCGTTGTTGGCGATGCCACCAGACAACTCTTCACACAAGGACTCACACCCCTCAACAGCACGGTTTCCAGAAGGACCACTTGTGCGTTATCAGCCTAGTAACTGCCCACGAGAAATGAACTAAAGCAATTGATTCTGGGGATATAGTGGATGTTACCCTGTTGGACTTCTTGAAAGCTTTAGACACCACAGAACACAGCATACTTTCCAAACTACAGTTGTATGGAATTATAGAGAAAATGCTGCGCTGGTTGGGGACGTACCTGGGTGGACGCACCTTCCAGGTCCGTGTTAGTGGTACTTACTCAACAATCCGAAACGTCCCGTGTAGGGTGCCCGATGGGTCAATTTCAGGACCGTCGCTGTTCATCCTATATGTCAATGGAACGCCAGAGCTTTTATCAAGTGTGGTGTTGTACGCAGACGACACAAAGAATCATTCGAGACCAGAAAGATGAATCCAGTCTACAATCGGATCTTGACACGCTTTCCAGCTGGTGTGGATTAAATAAGATACCGCTAAATGCAGCAAGGTGTAAAGTTCGGAAACATTTTCACAACGGTTAGACCTCGTGTCACCTTGATAATGTTAGACATTGTTTGCCTGAACAAGAAAAAGACTTGAGGTCTATTGTCACTCGTCACATGTAAAATGATGGCACACAAGGCTACTAATGTCTCAGAATTCATCAACCGTTGCCTAGACTACTTCAACCCAGAAAACCTTGTTCCCACCTTTTCTGCCCTAGTTTGTCCGTTGCCAGAAGTAAGTATTCAAGCCTGTCTACATTATCTCCATAAGGATGCATTGTTGCTTGGACACATTCAACGCAAGGCTACAAAATTAGTGGGGAGCCTTAGGTACCTGCGTTATCAGAGCACAATTCGATGTTTGAATCTGTTTAACTTAGAGTTTCGAGGAATGGCCTAGAAAATGTTAACTGACTCCGGTCACCCTAACCCATCTGTTCTCCTTAGAACTGAAGACGCAAGTGAAAAGGAAAATCGTTCCTCTCTTCAGCATCAGCGCTATCGTCGGCTTTGTCAGCGGCATTCGTTTGCACTCCGCGTGATCCCCTTCTAGAACAACCTTCTAGAAATGGTAGTTTCAGCTCCTCCTCCTCTTGTTGCGTTCAAGATGGAGCTGGTTATATATCTCAGGGAAATATAAAATATTTTTGGTCTCCCTGCCCTCTCGACCAACTTCCAATCTGGTTACTTTGACTTAAGGGGTGAAGGCATTATGCCATAAACCGTTTGGTGTGAAGCACAATTTCTACCGCGACAGGATTCTCAATCATTTCAATGTATGTGGCCGAGCAAAATCTTTCGGAAACCTGGCCAACCACGGGCTATGAAGATGGATCTAAAAGTACTCACAAGCGAATGTGGCTCAGTGTTCATATGATGGTTTAATTGTGTCTAATGTGGGCTCAGTGACGCAGCGTTCAGCATGGCTGCCTCACGAAAACGTGCCCAAAGTTCTAATCACGGAGGTGGCAAAAATGCACACCACCAACGAACACAAGCAAAAGAAGAACTCGAATACGATGATTCCTTTCAAAAGAGACCTAATATAAAACCTAGAGAAATGTAACAGTTGCAACCACATTTGGCCTGTGTGATCTGGG
>QNGE01005350.1:0-45112 GCA_008508345.1 Paragonimus westermani | reverse complement strand
CTTGCCGGTTTCAACTGACCAGTGGTACACACCTCCGTGGACGCTACAATCAGGAATATGAAAAAAGTTAATCTGGGATTTCATAAGTTACAGTAGCACAAGCATACGATTCGGAGGTCGAGTCGTCAACGTTGATGATAAACTTCGTGTGCTAACATGTGCAAAACCCACAGTAACTTTGAAAACAATCTAGTTAGCGTTATACGCTTGCTTTTAAATTTTTCGACGACCGCTGTCTGCGACAAGGAATTTATGGTGATAACCAGCTGTGATCATATCTGTTGGGAAAATCACACTTTGTCTGAAGTATCCGTAGTAGTTTTTAGCGTTACTTAGCAATGATGAATTAATTTGTGTAGGGTTTTAACTTGCTCTGCTTCATGTTCCTATTCAAAGATGGAGAGATTTGAGTGAAATTCATCAAGGTCATTTATAGGTAACCTTTATCCATTGTAGAGATTTGGAATGACAATATATTCATGAGGTGGAATACTATCCGGTCACAATAAAAGAAACCTTTGTTTCACAACTAACGACACCAATAGTCTACGCCTGTCATCTTTAAGTGAGATATCTAGTGATTGTTGCAGCGTTTGGTTAATTATCAACGAAGTTGTACAAACAATCGAACTTTTGTGTTATTTTATATTTAATGCTAACGGCATGACACTCGTTCAGCTATCTGACTAGCAATAAAAAATCTTATTCGCCAAAGTCCAACGAGTGTCGCTTTCGTATCGTAATAGATCTTCGAAAAATATCTGCCTATATTGACCTTTTGATTGCACACACTCAAAGTCAAACACCAACCTATAAAAGTCCGATTCCGATGTCACTACATCAGTCGGAGTGGTAATTAGCTTACGAGGTATCAACCTGAAATGAATACTCGCCTGCCAGACCTGTGTTGCACCCACACTAACGAGGCTTAATACCGTCCACATTATTGGAATTGCATTCAAACTATGATGGTGGAGCAGCTGTTGCCGAACTTATGTGGTGAAAATCTTGGGCAGTTCATACCTAACTTAATCATTTGCTAAAAATATGCCGTCGGTGTCGTATGTAGCAAACGCTTAGGTTGACCGGTTGCTTGGTAAGAAGATGCCGAATATGGTGTGATGTGTAGCTAACCATGCGATCAGAACTGCTCTGTCACATCGTGTTTATTCTTTTGTTTAAGCAATATCCAGTGGCCCACACGATCAAAGTGGCCGTTCTAAGAAATATTAACACATTATCAAAACATCAACGCTGTGGGCTAGTGGTACAACTGAGTGGGGTGGCTAATTGCAAGTTTGTACATTTATGGGATCGTGCTAAATCGTGGGGCGTAGTGGACGAAGTGTTTATCAGTGAACGCTGCCCTCCGATAAGAATACATTATTTCCACAATAACTTGCGTTAAGTATCCAGAAATCCTAAGTCTACGCACGACAACCGCATACACTGGGTCTCAGTGGATAAGGTAAATTAAGCGAATTTAAACGGTATAAAACCTGAGTTAATAGTATCTCCGATCTGCTCTTTATTTCATAAAGAAAAATGCCCCATAATTTTGAAGTTGCTCAATGGATGAAAATGAAGTCAAATGGTTGATGTTGTTTAAATTGCTTAAAAAACAGCAACAAAAATGCTTTCTTTTGCTCGGTTTTTACTGTAATAATAACATATGACCAGAAATGAAACACTAAACTGGCTCATCAACCGGCTGTCGGGTTAGCTTTGCTGGCGCCTGTCGACATCAGTTATAACAATCGGAATGCGGCATCCACTGTTGAATACGCTTTGGTACATCTTTTTAATTTCTGCGCCTCCGTATCCGTCAGCCTACATTCAGCCGAACAGCTCAGTCATGCCGAACGTAGGTGTCAGTAATCTAATGAAATTATTACCATACCTCTTGAAATTGTAATCAATAGCCTACGGTTTTCAGTCACAATTACTAGATAATATATGCCCTGAATAACGAAAAAATTTAATACTCGCACGCGAATGTGACCGAGTGTTCATACACGGCGATTCGGTCGTGCCTAACATGAGACCGGTGGCACGGTGGTCAACACGGTTACTTCATCAAAATGTGTTCGGAGTTCTAGTCCTGGCTGTGACAAGAATATGCACTAGTGACCAACTCTAACAAGAACGAAACTCGAATCTGGTACTTCTTTTCGCAAAGGTTGATTGGAAATCCCATGCGAACGCGAAGGCTGCAATCAACTACGAGTGTTTTTCAGTTTACATGAAAACCAAAATCCTTTACCACTCACTGGGAAATCTTTTCAAAATGGGCTGCTACTGCGAGTAGTGATTTACAATTCTTCTTATGCCCTCAAGAAACAGGTGTATTCTTGACGCGATCTTTCGGACGAAAAATGTGGCGGGTTTCCACAAAAAGACATTTGGCGAGTACATTGTTGAAACGGAACTCGATTTGGATGATTCGAGGTAGAGTTGAGAAAGAGCTGTGTAACCGGGAGGGTAAGGCTTTGGCTTTGAGTAGGGTGTATACCTTGGAAAAACAATGAACATTCGTGGACGATTGTATTTTTAGTGGAATAGTGAGGGTTTTATTGGTACACTGCTAGCCTTCTGATGTTGATCTATTCTAAAGAATGACTTTGTCATCAGTGCAAGCAGTGTTCTGCAAAAAGTCGGAGAGGAAATGACACAGGCTAGCTCTTGAATGCATCATCGTCTGAAACATATCCGAATGTTGATTGAACAATAGAACCTCAAGGCTCGTGTGTTCATTTTTGTTGTTAAGATAAGGACATTTCTATTCTTGTAGAAAGCTGGTATCCCCAATGTTTTCTGCTCCACTCAGTATGTATGCCACGAACTAATTCGGATTTTTGGCGTGTTTTTATAAAAATGTAAATGTAAATACGAAATATTGGCTGGCTGGATTACTTGTAGTGTATACCACAGACTCAACAACCTCATTGTGACTTAATAGATGAGGCCGCCCATGGTTTAAAAGAATTTCGGACGCAAGATATCATCATCAATAATGAAAACTGCGTGGCCACATTTATTTTCAGATAGAAACGTTCAGCGGTCTAACAGTGAGCCACAACCAGCTGTCAGCCTACTGGGTGGTCGACCCCAAAACTCCCAGTTCGCCCAAGTTTTCTTCGCCTCTCACTCACATTCATTCATTAACGTCGTTTCGTTAACTGATGCCAGATTCAAGCGCCGCCTCTGCCATAACCTTTAGACAAGTTGAAAATGTACTAGTTTGGCCGGACATGCGTGCACCTAATAAAGCAATAATTTCATAGTCAGGAATTGAAAGATAAATTCATTAAATTCGTGACGACACGCCAACTGCGTCGGTCACTAAAAGAAAGTGACCACTTCAAAAAGCACTATACCATAGACGTCGTCCCCATGTTATGTTTGCCTCATCTACATTTATAAATGGTTATGTTGTGAGTTATCTTGTTTGCTCTATACAGACTCATGACTTCCTCATTTGTGTGACTGCCTAGTTACAAACACGAACAAGACGAAATATCCACAAAAACCTGTGACAGAGTCAGTGTTGCAGTATGTACAATCTTTCACACTCCACTGTCCTAGTTTACTGAGGCTACCACAGGTAGATCATGCTATATCACTTGTTAAAAACAATCCGGTTTGAAGCTTCGACAATTCTGATAGTCATTGATCCCGCACTTTGTGTCTTCGCTCATATCTCTCTAATGTGTTAACTAACAACGTTCGTTCTGTGAAACATTGGTCAGAATTTTAAAACTGTTTATGTATCGGGCGCAACCACATACACGAAATTAATAGATTTGAAACTGCTTGAAATGCCTGGAGATAACCAAAGGTTGAATCAAACGGCTTGATTCAAAGAAACAATCGCACTAGCAATAAGTGGCCAGTATCCAAGAATACAGAATGAAACAGAACATCGATTTTGTTAGCACGTAACTCCTCATAACAAGACACGACAGACTAATCCAACTTGCGCAAATGTATTAGCAAATGTCACAGCAACCAGATGAACAGCAGATTGTCATGGGGGAGATTAGCATGCAGAATAGAAATTGAGTGGCATCTCGCAAAGACACAAGTGACAAGTATGTGAACATTTACATGCGAGTAATGCTGAACAGAAAGCCAAGAAGTTTTCACTGTCAGATACCTGTCAGATTACTCTTCAATGTAAATGATCGTATTTTCTTCAATTATTTCAGTATCTCAATATGTTTGCCAGTGCCATTACACATCTGTGGTAAGCTTTGATCGTTCATGTCCTGCAATCAACAACCCAAGGCGTGTTAGTGGATCTAAGCCAGCCAAAATCTCGAAATCGCACACCATGCCCCAAGAAACTGCTAATCTCAAACCAGCGTAGTGTGTTCAAGTCTGGTTAACAAGGCAGTTACAGACAACTTCGGACGGTGTATGCACAAAATCCTGGCCCAAATATGATGCTATAGAATAAAGCAACACACCATTTTCCTTTGTCAAACGCAACCATCGGAGTCGATTCCAAAGAATCGACGGCACATTCATTGACAGCGACAGTGAACGTGCCAAGTGAACAAGTGAACACCCCAGAAAAAAAAGAGAAGCCACAAAAATTGTCTTCCAGCTGAACCGAAATTTGAGAAAAGAGGTGTGAATAAGGGAAATAATGAAATGGTACTACCAATTGTTAACCATATCAACTAAAACATTAGTATAGTGTAAGAAGAATAGGCTCAAAAGACTAGTCCGCGGGATGGTAGGAACTCACATTTGCGCCTTCATTGGAATTCAGAAGGAATTTCAGTGGCTCTAGCCTTTGAGGGTGCGAACGTTCAGGAATTCTTAGAGGACCCTAGGAATAGCAAACCTGACATGAGCAAGATCAGGCGGGGGTAGCACGATGACCCTATGGAAAATTCACATGACCTGAGTCCGGATTTGGTGTTCAGCGGTTCTAGACGTGAGCTGCCGTCATGCGATTTCAATATTCGGGCAAACTAGCACACTGTATAAAAATGCAGTTGTCAAATGTTTAAAAGATAGGCCGATACACTGTAGCAGAGGTTGTTTGTATTTTCGTTGTATTAAAACCTACATAATCTTCTCGCCGACATATTCCGTTTACAAGATTATGTCTTCGTAGCTAATTTGGAACGACAAATACGGTAAGTGGTAGGCAATCTGTTTATCAGCAACTGATGGTTGGATGATGCGTTCCGATCTGAAACTTCAGTTTTGCGGTGCTTTTGGCAATCATGCCTGCAAAAACCTGGTTTTAGTCACTACCATCATCATCGTAAGAGGACTGCTGAATATAACTTCTTCTTCCCAAAAAACACGATGATATACATAAACTATTACGGCGACAGCCCATCAGGTGCATAGCAATATCATGCAACGCACCACAAAAATCGGGTAAAGAATCATGCTCGATGTATATTCTGGGAAGAATTTGTGATAAGTATTGACTAGCCTGGATGCAATTTGGGTGACCAGGTGAAAGGAGACGGCACTCATAAAATTTTTGTAAAAAGGTGATTTGTTACAATGTTGAATTATATCACACGGATATTTGGTCCAGAAGTCTGGTGGACAAACGCACTGGATATCATTTAGTGGTTGTTAAATCCCGAAAATTATTCGGGAGTCGCGGGTTACATTCTGCGGCGTGACGCCGATATAGACTGACATATCTGAAGCAGCTGTAATCTAGCAATTAGTCGAAATATTTAGCAGTTCTGAGAAATCTCTTAAGCACCTTTTGCCAAAATACTGTACAGGTATTTGGACAAGAAATGGTAATTGTAAGAAACGGTGTCGGTCGCTGCCAGACTGTACGATAAAAACCACTAGCTTCTCCCGATACCGAAATCCCGGAGTTCATAACCCGGACGTGTCTTTTCGTTGTGTGTTCGCTCACCGGTTTGATAGGAGTACCAGATAGAAGTGATATATCTTTGTGGAGGTATCATTTTATGTAGCGGATCATCAGTATATATTCAGAAAACATCGCGCATAAGTTGTACAGAAATATGCACGGCAAACACGAGAGAAAGTCAGCCGTTTAAAAAACTTACTGCTAAATTTTTTTTAAGGAAATGAAAGGGATTACATGTTAGTATGAAATGATAAGGGAACAGTGCTAAGTTATCAATGGTGTGCAGAGCACACGAAAATACGACAGTCCGTTTTTACGCTGCATTTGTCGAATGTGCTCAGTGGCCCTTCCGTATACACACAACATCCACGTTCAAAACAGTTTTAAGACCCATTCTTCACAGACCAGTCTAGCGAGTTGCCTTCCGTTGCTATGGAAAACAGCTGTCTCTTTGATTGATGAATAAGGTAACGTGTTTTACGTTATTAGCCATAACTATTTTCTCCTTCCCACAAGAAGACATGAATTCGCTGTATTCTTCTAACTACGGTAATGTGATGCAGGCGATTAAGAGACGGCTTATTGCTGCCCTACGCTTTCGGTTGAGCAACAGCTTATCGAACGTGAACAGTATAACGGATATGACCTGCAACCGGCATAGCGAGATTTTGGCTTAGAAACCATTTTAACGTCATCTATCGTACGTCTTATCAATGTAGACATTACGAAAACTCCAATCAGTCCGATATATTGAGTGAGCAACAGCACAATGTTAAGCTTCGATAAAGTGCCACCTGAACAGTCCAGAGATATGAACGTAGCAGACAAACTTCAGGCATTCGTTTGCCTCCTAGGACACTGTGACTCTATTTAAACCATTTAATTGGGTGATACTTTTGGATACAGTGCCCACTGCAACTAATATGTGACAACGCACACGTGGCAATTTTACTGATCTCTCCTTGGGTGACCGTGAACAACCACCACCCCCGGAAACAACATTTGCTGCTGAAAGATCAGCTGACATTTTCCTGTTCTTCCGAATCAGTCAGTATCTGCAAACCATCAAGTGTAGTAGGTCCTGCTTTAAGCAAACAATGTGAGAGTAAAAAATTAAAAATATCGACGGTCCCATGCTATTTTGCCGTACACTGAACGAGTGGGCTAGCCTGTCCTATTGTGATCAAAATGTCTGGGGCTAACTAACTTCTGTTTGACCCTTCTGTAACTGAAACTCATTGGCTCTGACGGACGGAATTTTCAGGGTTATGCATAATGATAAAATGAATGGTAGCTTCCGCATGTGGCCTAATTAGGATGACACTAACTATAATATCGAACAGGTGTTACTGACTCAAGTCAAGCTTGAGTCCACCAAAGTTGGGTCAACGTAGAGCCCTGTGTTTTCCTGTTGGTCCCCTGTAGAATGTAGTTCGAAAGTCGAATCGACTATTCTCCTTATAATACTGTGTTACATTCGAGATACTAGATAGGTAAACACAAAAATCAAACCTTAATTGAAACCGGGTTCATACAGAAATTCCACCAGTCCCCATACTTAGTTGCATATGGACAAAACTTCTACACAGAGTTATTGCACACTTCAAAAGTTTAGTGTTGTGTTCTAAAGCCAGTACCAGTTGTGGACGAGACTTTACACAATGAGAAGTGCGCACATACCTGATGGAATTACCGGCGATGAGTCAGGGTATGAACATCTGAACCTACCATTCTGCTTTCTATACGACAAAATGGCTGGGTTAACTTATCAGGTTGTCATGATAATTACCATTCACAATCTGGTATCACAGGGCCCTTCTTGCTTTCAGTTTAATTCCTTCTCGTTTTGTGCACATAATCCATGTTTTATTTTTCCAACGAGTACACCTGAGTAAACGTTCAACACATCACGGGAAGTAGTTTCTTGCTGTTTCAATAAAGACTGGAATGTACACTATAAAGAAGTGATTTCGCTTGCTTCTGTTGTGTGATGGACGCATTGCCCTTTTCTTTCTGTATCCACAGTAGCTACTTGGTGTCTCATTCACTATCTGACAGTATAAGCACCTATTTTACACAGCTCATCATCCACTGTCGTCAAAACCACCTCGTGTTTGCCTGCGTTCTAATCAAGACAAACGCATGTGAACCTATCACAAATTAAGTGTGACTTAATCGATATTTATAATCGTAACTTCTTCTCGACATACGTTGTAGAGATGTTCAATCTAAACTAAGCCACCTGAACGGTTTTCATCCTAAAGTGTTGGGCAATATGTCTGAAAAGATACTATCAATGCGGTTTTCTAACACAGATCCACTTGCTTTATTTAATAAATTAGGGGTTTAAGTTCATACTAAGGCCAAACCATTTTACTGAGTTGTACTGCTAGAATATTGGTTCAAAAAAATGGACTCAATGAAGCCTAATTGTTCATATTAACGTGCGATTCTATGTTTCACTCTCGAAGAAATGCTTGGTTCAAAGTCTGAATTGAGTAATCTTCATTCACGTTCGTCATTTATGAACATTTTGTTTTTGAAATTGTAATTCACCGTATGTACACCGCTCAGGATGGGCGTATAAAAAAAGTTGAGGGCTACTGTCGTCGTAAATCAAAAACCGCTTTGTTGGTGCTACGTTTCCCTGTATGTACTTATCCGGTGAACTCTGACAACGTATTGCTGTGCGAATCATGTATGCACCATTCTTGCTTTTTTTTTGACACAATGTTAATTGCGTATCTCAGACAAGCGACAAAACTAATCCGCAATAAGGAATATTAACTTGCAGCTCTTCCGTATGCAACCACGCATCTAAAATACCACAAAACTCGCTAAAGCAGTATGGTACCACACATGAAGACGTACAAAATATTCTCATAAATACAGCCTTGACTGATCAGGTATAGCAGATATTTCATCAAAAACGTAGACGAACCAAAATTTGCCATATTAACAAATTGTGACCTTAGAACCATTAGTGTACTCTGAACTGTTAGAAAAAAGTAAGTTCAGATGTGTAATTGCTCGCTGGTTGTGGAAGTGCTTTCGCGGAAAAACAAATCAACTTTGTGCCTCGACATGCAAACAGTGGCCTAAATTAACCGGTAGAGTTCCGGCGAGATGACGTGGACAAAGTAATCTTGTATTCCTGGAATAGGTACACGCGTATCTTGTAGAAAAATCGAAAAGCACTGACGACTAATGTCGCTTTCACCTCCGTAACAGGTGTGATTAGACCCAGCGCAAGAGCATTAGACGATACAGTTTTCACGAGTTATTCAGTCAGGTTTTGACAGTAACCGGTAGTGTTTCCGGCAAAATCAGGTTTTCTCCACTGGAGTTCCGATGCATCCCATGTGAGATTCTCGCAAGAAAATCCTGAGGCCATCCTTCACCGTAGTAACCCTCCAGCTATCTCAATAACCGCTCATTNATATGGTCACCTGCGCAAGTCTGATAGGCTAACTCTGGAAAGCCTCCAAGGTGCATTCACGAAAAGCTTATTGCAAAGCTACAATAATGACGTTATGTTTATTAAAGTGACAGTATAATCGTCCACCATTAGAAATCATTTTCAGTAAATCAGTCTGCTTTTGTCTGATCGTGTCGTGTGAAAACAATTTGTTGCAGTAGCTAGTTAAAATGTGTTGTACGCTACTGGCTCACTGTTTCAGAATTTACCAGTAAAGTTTATTGATTTCCTCTTAACTATGGTACTGTTTCCAGCTATGTCAACAACTGTCAGTTTTTCAATTTCATCCGGTCCTAACCACAGCACTAGATGAACATTTTAAAGAAAACGGATACGACATGCGAGTTTTCACAGCATTCTGTACTTTCGTTTGGTAAATGGGTTCGTATATCGTTAGAGGCTATCTTATGGCATTTGTTCTGATTTCTTCTTTCGTAAGTGAAATGTTACCATCCGGTAATTGCATGATATTAATTATGATGTAGATCAAACTAATTGATAAACACATTGGAAATAACACAAATTGTGATACTCTACGTTCCAACCACCTCGGGTGGCCTTCCTCAGGAAGACTAACATATTTATCTCGCTTTTACTAAAGGAGAGTTGATCCATTGTGAAGCAGTGGCGATCTGGCCCTGATTAATCTATGAATAACACAAAGTGTACCAATGATATGTTTTATTTGCATATGACAGTCACTGCCGGCAACCTAAGAAGCGGCGTAAATAAAATGTATAAATTTACGAACAGAATTCACTGGTCTCTAAACACCCTTGAGGCTTCCGTGGCAGTCAGACAAATTACTTTCGAGCAATTTGTCTGAGGGCAACTCATACGCTTTTTTAGTTGAATTCAGAGTCCATCAGACCTTATTTGCCTTTTCGGTTTTTTCTATGTCCCGCTTTTGTAATGCATGTGTTAACAGTCAGAATGTGAACATATAGGCTACTCTGTGCAGCATTAATCACAAACTCACCAAAACTAGATGATTCTGAACTGTTAAAAGTGAGGATTCTGGCTGGTTTCGAACCAGCGACACAAATCGACTTCAGGTGTGAAATTTCCCAGCTGCTGGTGTGGCTTCGAAGCTCAGCTGAGAGAACGCTTGCCGAGTTTGGACAAGTTGTTTCTGTCGCTAGTTCTAATCCACCCGCAGCCTTAACTTTCTACAGCTGAGACTCGTCTGAATAATCAAATCTGTGAAACTGTTCATTAGTCACACAAAACCGTTGATTTCATCCAATGTTATTGAATTTTCCAATTAACACTATTATTGAACACACCATTTTTCCGATAACACTAGTTTCCTCTCTGCTATTGTACGCAACAACTGCTTGACTAGACACGAAAAATTCGTCGTTATGACAAATTGCTAAAAGCAAGACTATTGTTGGACAAGGACGTTTTTAATGATATTTTTTTCACGCTTGCTAGCGTAGCAAGTAAACAAGAACAAACAAAGAAATTCTGTCATACTTCTCACGTGTTTCCAATATGCATATCTACCGTGAAATCGCCATTAATCTTCAAAAATAACAAATATTCAACATTTGAGCATATTCCATTCCGTGTTTTAGTGAAACGCCTCGGGTTAGTTGGATGTTCCTATGTGCTGCTCACAAAAATCGTTTTCTTGTGAAGTGTTAGGTTGGCTGGCACGTGATCGAGGGTGATAGGTGACCTTCAGGCCAACATTTGAAGGTGTTCGATGCGTTCGTGACCACCGAATACAGAACACTGCTTTGAACCCCCGACGAAAGCGAACTGACATGAGGCTGTAGAGAACCGGATTGACGGTGGAACTGATATAGTAGAAAGTCCCTGTATGTTTTAATATAGAAAGGATATTTTGAGTGCAAATTGGTGATTAGCCTTCTCAGGTTTTGCAGTGAGAATCCATCAAAGAGAAAATTCTGTGGTAGCAGGACGAGTGAAGTATATCGGTTGATAGCGTAACAACCATGTTAATATCCCTATAAATAGCCGCTTCTGATGTTCAAACTTTTGTTCTCACAATTAACGTACAAAGCACATCCAAGCAGTGCTCTACAGAATTTTAGATTGTTCTTCCAAGTTGAGGTTTGCCCTACAGACGTTTCTTCGCTTTTTTGGTCGGAAAACCCTCAGCTGGAGTCAATGGGAATCCTCGCTCTAATGAGTCGATCAAACATTGAGAGAGTTAAAAAACGGACTTGCGGGAAAAACTGGCTGAATGTCATATTGTTGAAATGGTAACCCTACCTTCTTCCGTCAAACATCATTATTCATCTGATGACAGACTGGTACTTATTCTCACATGTGCAGTATAAGTTCACTACAGCTGACTGATTACGACAGTCGTCTTTCAAGATGTTGGTCGGTCTCCATAGGGCCTACATTTAGACCAGCTTAATTTGCACAAACTGAAAAAACCAGATAATCCCTCCTGTTAGTAGAATACGTTAAAATTGTACTTGGCCGTCAAGAAAGAAAAGAACAAACAGAGTTTTTCTCAAGACATGTGAAAAGCATTTAGTGGTATCTATGCGAAGTGTATTCTCACAAACTACGGTGTCGAACTACGGTACTGAACTACCCATAACCAACTTGCAATAGCCTTAATATGTATTTCTAAAAAACAGCAGGCCCTTCAATTGATGCAATTCATCAATATATCTCGTGTGCTTTCGTCAATGTACTATCATTGTTTTACACAATTGTAGTCTAGTGATAATCTTTCAAAACATACAGTTCAATTGTTCTACTCCGCACGACAAATATTTCGTCATTTTTTTTATCGAAAAAACCAGCGGAACTTCAACTAATCTCGTGGTTCGATAGCACACAACCCTCTCAGGGGAAAAGTGGAAAAATGAGTTGACTGCGTAAGCATCTCTAATTTAGACGACCCTGAGGGTGGACACCCCAGAAGAAACACTGCATGTCCTCTGATTTATCAAGTGAGGATCAATCGGTACATTTTTAGAATGTGATCGGCATTTTAAATTTCTCCGTGTCAACGCTTTTTCCTTGAAGCGGATTTTCATAGATATATAAATCTGGCCAATTTTAAAATTGACAAGTCTTTAGCCATATATGTATCGTCCATCGTCTCTGCGAAAGAGGATATTTTGTGAACACCAGAATAATTCAACAGAATATTGAGGAATATGTGTTACTTCAAACACATTCACTTTGGATAGCTGTCTGACTACAGTTAGTTTGCGCGACGGCTGACGATGTCATATTTTTCAGTGTCCACTTATATTGTGGGATAAGGTATGCTCAGGTCAACAGAGTTTCTTATGGCTGAATTATTCCCGATTTTATATCGCGTTACCATAGGAATTGATGCTAAATGTTTTTCACCGTAACATTCGGTTAAAGAATGTTAGATATATTTCGAAAAATTTCATTGACTATTGCTTTTTTAGAGGATATTTCCTTCGGTGGCCGAATAACTAACGTTGTTCTAGGATAAATCAGGACTGTACTCTTGGATGTAGCTTGCTTTTACCCATTCTTCTGTGGTGTACTCTTGCTTGAACATATGGTTATGTTGGCTTTTGGGATTGCCCATGAATGGATCAGCGTTTTGTAGGGTGAGTTGAAAGCTAATGTATTTCCTGAACATATATGAGCTGGTATCCCAAGTTTATCCTGCACTCCTTATTAACAGATGTAAGTGAGCACCGCCATCTTCCTCTGGTAGTTTCACAACTGTCAGAGATTCAAATTTTATGCCCCGTAGACGTAAATCTTCGTTGGCAAGACCACGAGGTCAGCAGACAAGAAGTAACATCTGATAGGGGCTGCGACAGTGTGCACAGCTGGAATCCCTCACGGAGACGAGTTTCACTAAAACTCTGGTTTGCCTACCTTCTTCACCAATTCGGAGTTCATAAGACAGGATGCATTAGTCGAGAAAGGCGGGGCTGACATTGGTTTAGGAAAGTGTCCGTAAGGACAGTAAAGTCTAAGGTGCCAAGATGTGATGCAGCGTGATGTATAGTTGTGTTGGCTCGTCTAGAAGGTGCCCTATATACTCTAAATTGGTAATTAACTGAGATTGCGAGGCGGCTATTAATCAGTTCACTGTGTGCTCTTACCTACATAAAAACGACCGCCCGTAGTCTGTGAAAGATGCGAGGTAGGAGATCTCCACATCAACTCCGGGTTTTGGTGCACAGGCCCCGACGAAAATATCCAGATTAAAATCGTAGTGTTAGTATCTTGGTTGATGTGGGCATTATTTCAACTATTCCAAAGATTCATCCGCATTCTAATTAACAGAGGACTTCTTCAGGAGTCACCGAAAGAGATCTGAGCCTAGTGTAACGGTTGATGGTGCATAATAATGAACGAAGATAAAATATGTCAGTGGGCGGCTGACATTTACTGGTGCCTTCCATTTTGACGGCATCAGGCGGCGCCCATTCCTGCCAAGGATGACCATACCAATCACCTTGGTTTGCGGAAGATCTGCAGTTGCCTTGATGGACTTCACTGATGTAGTCCCGGATGTCACTGAAATATTATTAGCCATAGTACAGTTTACGAAGCTCAGGACCCCAACAAGATGATATCATTCGGCCATGTTGGTTTATCATATGTTACTAACGAAATTATGTCTATGATCCGCCAGAAGTCGCCGGACTAGTTATCAGGCTTAATGGCAGTTCCTGGAATATTCGCGGCGATTGTTGGTTGTTCGAGATACCTTGGAGTCTTTGGTGATTTCCGATTTTCAGTGAGCGCTCACGAGATACAGATCGAAAAGTCGGATGCGAACGTTTGGCTTCGTAAGTAGGTTCGATTCAACAAGAAGTAGATACTTCTGAATGACCAACACATAAACGAAACTCAAAGGGAAGCGATTACAGATAAACATCAGAATTCTTGGCATCCTACCAACCATAATCGACTTGGTGCGTACCGATTATTTTACTGGTTGAAACACTCCATGTTCATGAAGCCTGCTTATCTTTACTTCCGCAAGGAATACTGCAGTAGGTAGGTCTAGGTGATTAGGTCAAAACTTGCGTTTAAATCCTACTAATAAGAACAACATTACTTTTCTAACCATACGGCATCGTAAGTCATCTTGAAACATAGCGATGTTCTTCATGAAGATGATCGGTAAGCAACATGTCAGTGTGTCTAGAACATTAATATTCAACTGCTCAAAGTGCTAACACTGCCAATTATCCTGTTCAAAGCAACAACCGGTGATCGCAGCCGCGATTTTTCAGCACCGACCAAACAGGTAAAGTTCACTCCCAGAATTTCGGAGTTACCTATTGTAAGGAGCAGCATGTTAGATTTTTGTACACTTGTCTGTCGAAGTATATCTTTGTGTGCGGAATGCAGTACGATACTTGTGAACTCAGGGGATGTTGATGAGAATAAAGGTAGTGTTTAGGCTTACCCAAATTTATTAATGGAGAAACGTTGATGGGTACGGTGGTACAATTCCTTGGCCCCACAAACTAGCCTCTGGAGGTAATGGAGTTCGAAGTTAAAGATGCAACATGTTTCCCTATCCTTAGAATCTGTCAAGCTACTTTTCTGAACTATTCTACGTTCGTGGTCGCATTTACGAATTTGTTCACAATCGCTTAACCTGTTACTCGTCACCTTGATAGTATGATTTGAGGACCTTCGACAACGACCGTTTTGAAGGGTGACTTCATAGGTCACAACATCTGTAACGTATGTTCAGTTGGTCTTTCCTTTGAATATTTCAAGACGGTACTTCGTGTCCAATGTTGTCAAACTTTGATTTATAGCAAGCATCATTTACAGGTTTATGACACGACATAGCTCCATGTTGTTGAGGGTTCGAATCTGTACATTGACACTATCAAAAAGATTAAGGCAGCGGAACAAAATCAAACAAGCGGTAGTCGCCCACCAGCGACAGCTGTTGAACTGTTTGCAGCAGCTTGATAATCACAGTGTATGTTACGGTAGTGCTGATTTTAATTACGAACATTTATACTTTTTACCGGATAGTGAACATCGTGGATTATTCACTAAATAGCTTTTCATGAAATTTGATTACCTCCCCAAATGTGAGACCTCAGTAAAATTTGGGCACAGTGCAGTAGACGTCTCCTGTTCAGCAGGATTAAGGTTAACGGAGGTAATCGAACTTACTAAGCATCGTTTAGGTGTGTTATTTTAGTTAAAAAGGTGCTCCTATTATATCGAAACCAAAGATTGAAATGCACAGTCTCTATCTGATAAGAATTGAGAGAGGTGACCGAAATCAAACGTTCCCACGAATCAGCTTCACTGCTCTCCAATGTTACCAGCTCCTTCGTGAGAAATGAGCAGGTTACTCGGTCGGAATCATGTCCACTTGTTCTAGCTGTTGCTGCCGTTGAAGATGTACTGGAACTTATTACAATGTGTACGAACTCGTGGGTAACGCGTCAATAATTGTTGTATCATAATTTTGAGTAACTATTTCGATTGTTTGTTTTCAGTTACTGCATTGAAATATCTTATTTATAGAGCAGCAGTAACCTACTGGTTAACATGGAATTTCACCCAACTTGAAGGAATTTTCATCTAGCCTTTGCAGACCAGGAGTGCAGTCAATGTGTCTTGATCACTTGACATGTTTCCGGAAATTACGCTTTCATTGTGATTTCCTATCAGAAATCTGCATTTTGAAGTTGTTAATCCAGAAGTTAGTTCTTGTTTGCATTACAACTGAATGGTTCTGCTGCAACTCAAACGTTAACAACCATATGTTAATCCGTAGCTGATACGGTCAGCTCGCAGCCATTGTGACTAACTGTTTCTCAACGCTCCCAGTAGGTAACTATACAACGGAAGAAAATGTCAGTAGTTTACAAGTAACTTCAAACACTGCAACTTAGACACATAGGAATTTTTACGGTGTACTTGATCTTGCCCATTACGAAAAGCGACCAGACATGTTTTCCGTATGAGAACATGTTCGTTGTCTATGAGAGATAGTAGAATCTTGCGCCTTGTGTACGTGCTCCTATCGGTCAGTTCAAACCACGAGGTTGACAAGGCACATGCGTGTCACAGTTGTGTTCTAGCCTGCTGATTAGACAGTACTGACTGACCATTGGGAAGAGGTGATAAAAACCATGACCGCAAGCTGGGAAACGAAGACAAGGTCAGTGTGCTGAAACCGAACAGAACAAAATTAATTACCCTCTGTTTTGGGTAACAGCAAGATCCACACGTGAACGGTATATGGTAAACACTGTTTTCTGTCAATGGAATTACTCTACATCAAATGGCTATTTTTCACTGACTACAAGTCACGACGCAGACAATACATCATTCTATTCACTCAACCAATGCTAACTTATTGGCTACGTTCCTGATCGAAATTATCGGATTATGTCAGTAGTAGGAGTAGTGCGGTTAGTAATGTTGTTATTTCTAGCCTACAATTTTTCTCATAAAGTCATATGCTTGTGACAACTGATTTGATACTTCTCTTCGAACAGCTAACCTGTACACAGACAATGTAAATACCAGCAACTCTTAAATCGCAGGTATCTAGGAAAATGGCTGGAGTTGGCGAAATTTTATGGACTGCATTTTTTTGGTCTCTGTAATCACGAACAAAGCATGTATCAGTTTCAGGACGACTGCCAGATGGATTTTTACATGCCCGTCTGCTTCCAGTTTCAAATGAGTTGAAACTTCAGTTGGGACATTTTTAGTTAACGGGTTATTATTTGTTACATTATTTTTCAGTTAAACAGAGTTGTCACTCACTTTCTGCTGACTTACCGGAAAGATAGAAAATGAGGTTTAGTACACCTTTACAAATTTGTACTCCAGACACCGTTATTATGCGCTGAAGATGGAATGGGGCCCAGCAGACAAAGAATGCCACGACCACAACGACTAAATGGGAAAGACACGGGTAATTAAGCGTTGCGTCAATTCTTTGAAACAAAGATTGCATCATTGTGAAAGTAAAGGCTATTATCACCATGTTAATTGGAAACATAAAAAGTAGATGGTCATCAAGTAATCCTATTTCTTCAGTCACATAAGGAAAACAACCTTAATATGCTCAGTGAAGGTGCGAATCATAAATGCACTTACTATTGGGAAAAAAACCAACTGGTCAACTTTAGGTCACCTAGGTGGTTTTTATCTATGAAGATTGTAAGCAAGAAATTGATTTATATTGTTTAACCATCATTGCCTCAACGAGTATATACAAGATTGACTGTGTCAGAAAACACACCACGGAGGTTTTAAGACCGTGGTAATTTTTTGCAACTGAGGAGGCCAGGTATCAGGCTATTGCCCTGCTCATTTAATCAATTACTTTGATGATTCGATCAACGAATTTTGCAATCGATGTGGTAACTTTTCATTCATTCTTCATATGTAGACGATAGCGAAGCTATAATATAACTCACGGATCAACAATACACTTTTTAGATTAAACGATGTGTGGACTTCATTAGATCAGATGTTCTTACACAAAAAATATCATCGCTAAGTTCAGGTCTTCACAAATGTGACTGATCTCACAAAATTTTGTTCGTTACCACATTTATGTCTTCAGCTACTACTTTCTCATGCCTTTGTACTAGTTTTAAGTGTACGACCACGTTGCTTCGTTGTTGCCTTATGTCAACATCGGGGTCCAGACTAACCGGATGACACTAAGACAGTTAGGCAATGAATGGAAACGGACATATTGCATCTGGTTCCCATACTATTCGACGGCTAGCACAATCAGGCAAAGCTTTGTATTCTAATGTATGTAGGCATGGTTTGTTTCGGCGACCTTATTTTGCCCAGTTGCCTAAGCAAGTTTTGACTATCTTGGCGTAGACAGAAGACCTTTATATGAGCCACGACACAATGGTGAAACTTTATGGCGCCTCCTCCGTTCCAACACAATACGCCAAGTCTGCGTAGTGTGGATAAACATTCAGGTAGAACAATTTCCAAAAGATTATTTGACACATCGTCAACTAATAGTGAACCACTGGTAAATTGTATATGAACAAACAGGAGTTCTGTTAGAGTGTGCCAGAAAGTAAGTCCTGCAAGTCAGCAAGTACCTGAAGCTTTTACACGTTGAATGGACCGGCTAGACAGCACTAGGTGATACAGGCTAGTCCAGAGTTTTAGTGGTTAAATTTGTAGTTTTTCTTGGTAATTGTTATTTCCCAATTAGTTGAAGGGATTCACATTGACTGAAAAGATGTACTTTATTTAATTTGTTCCTATCATGTCACCTAGCAGGTGTATTATTATGTAACTTATACTAGTGATCCCTCTTTATTCGCATATTAGTTGTTTAGTTTCCTACCGTTTGAATTGGGGATAATCCGTCCACACAGGGTGAGCAGATGCTTCCCTCAAAATGGCTGAGTCGGAATCAAGTTGTTCTGACTTTAAAATGTAATTAACTAACCACGTTCTAAACGTTGGATATGAACATATCACTCCGTTATTGTCCAAGTGGGGTGTATGTATGCGCCAATCTATGTGTTCTGGACACATTCTCTTCATTCTCTTCTATGTTCAAACCACTAATATCGTCTCTCTTGTTTTTGCTGCTGTGAGCAAACCTTCGTTCCTTCATTGGGGTACAAATTTTACTGAATAACTCAATGATGTCAAAATTCATGTTACTTGTCTCTTACTCACTAACAGATATATTCACTTCTCCAAGTATTAGTATTAACTATTTTAAACATTCTGCCAGTTGTGTTTGAGAGTTATCTCAAATAAGATTATGTTATGTTACTATGCCAGCTAAACTTATTGGGATATCATGCAAATTTCGTGCTGTAACACAATCTTATTTCACCAGAAATAACTGTTTACATATCATGCGTAATATTAGCAGTCTTCAGTAAACGTCTAGTACAAACGGATGCATCAACAATCCAACGTAAGTTGTTACAGTAGTGAGGATTCTACAGCGTAACTATTTAGAGTTAGTAGGCGAATTCGAATTTGTCCCAGGAAAGTAGTGCGTTAGTTTGAGCGAAACAGATAATGAATGTTTTGTGGAAATTAAAAGACTGTCATGTTCCCAAATAGCACTAACCCAACCCATTTTGAAAAGGGAACCAATATTACAGGTTAAATTTGGCGAGACCTCTTTAACTGTGTATACCTTTGTTACGTTACGGATTCGGGCTGTGACATTCATTCACGAGACGACCTTGATGATCACTGTGTTGGCGTGCTGGTCATTGTGAAACTCATAGTTACAATATTTTGTGTGCAATTTTGACTACTCGACAGGCCTGGGATAAAACATTAAATGCTTTATAACCAATAACCCCTTGAGTAGGACTTTTGTCCAATTTGCCGTCACATAACTCAATAACTTGTTGCATGAAAGTTTGACTACTGACCAATGGTAAGGGATTTTGAGTTATAAGAAGTGAGCATTACTTGCAAATGTTCGCAACTTCTGTATCCAACTTATATTCCACGGTAAAACATGAACGTTACAAACCTGTGCATTACTGATGAGTTCTGAGAAGGAGAGGACCTTTTATCAATTTCACTTTTTTAATCCAAGCTAGCTAACTAACTTGAATTTGTTTCATCAGCAGGCAGATTATAAAGCCATTGGTGCCTCTTCTGCTAGCGTCATCTTATGATCCCTTTTAAAGCTAAAGCGATAATTTTAAACAGCACTGATGAGGGTCAGAAATCAAATCTGTAAATTACGGCTTTGACAAATGAAACCTAGCTAACAGCTATTGCCAGGCAGTAACACTCGCAACAATGTACCTTTAAGAAGCAAAACATCCATACTTTTAGCCAAATAATAACCAACAGTTAATTCAACTAAATTCATGACTTTTGTCCGGTTGAGAAGTTTCAGATCGCGCGGTTGTTGGGTAAATGAACAGTGTCTCTGTTTCATCTTTCGCCTGTGGGCAATCTGGAAACTAGTCACAAAAGTTTGTAGTTCATCGTAAGGATATGACTGATCTGTCGTGTTTAATGTGAAGTTACTGACATTATGGTTAACTCATCAGCGTCACAAGTACCACGATTGGAGTACAGACTCCGGCCCAGGCAAGAATATATACTGACGATGAGCTCTGATAGAAGCGAAACTCGAATCTGTTGCTTTCTTAAGAGGTAAGCTAAACAAGTGGCTTATGTGAATGCACAGACTGCGATAAGGCACGGGTGGTTTTCAACCCAGAATTTATATTCATAGTGAGAGTTGGGTTGTTTATTTTCATAGCAGCATCCCTCAATATCTGGTTATCAAATCTCAACGTTAAACTTCTAGAGCCTCCTGGGTAATTTGTCTCATGCACTTACGCACCAAGTCTCACTAAAATGTTCGTTGATTTTCGAACATCGCTCACGTTTTGAACACCAGATCCATAGGATTTTTCTTATAATGGGAAGTAAGAAATGATCTAGATGAATTAAACTATTTTATAAAGCGTGAAATTCTGCTATCGTCTACGCGCTGTTAATCCTCAACCTGCTAGGTTGCCGATGACGTCAGTGGTTGTTTGCCTACGTAGGCGCGTTTGCATGTAAGAGACGGAAATGTGTTACTGGATCACTGACTGTCTTCATTTTTGCCCAGACAACAGTTGCATTAACTAAAGGAAAACAAACATAGTTACTTAACAAAACTGCTGGGGAATAGCAAGATATATTGAAACTTCGAGAACAGGTAAGAACGGGCAAGTTGCTCCACCGAAACACCAACCAGATGGTCAGTTCGAATAAACACCGACTGTGTAGGAATATCTTCATTAGTATTGGTAAAACACACCTCCTTTTCGAGGTACTTAACTTTTACGGAATGAAAGCTTTTAGAACCAAAAAGTTCGTGAAGTGTAAGGTAATCCTATTTTGTACTAGTTTTGTCGTCTTCACAAGAAAAATCATGATCACTGGATTTCGCGAAAATATTAAAACAGAAATATGAAAACATCTGGACCTTTTTCTGACAGAAGTTTCTAATTTTCAGAAGAGATTATTTAAGTAAAAGGAACAATGTGTTACTTGCCTTCCAAATTATTAGAAGCGTTTCCGAGAAGAAATTCTGCACTTCTTGCTAATCAATCTTCAACAAACAAACGAGCGGCCCTCTAATTGCATCCCCACAAATGAACTAATAAATGTTTGTATTGCGATGACAGTATCGTTTCCATTCGATAGAATAGCATTTTATTTGAGTTATATTTCTCATTCACAATCCGCAGTGTTTTTAAACAAACTGAAATTTCTGTTCCACTTTATACGAGTCACCTAATCTTCACCGTCACACAAACTCGTGTATATTCGTTTATGTAAGCGTAAAAATCCGACGTCTATCCTACGAGTGCTCGGTTTTCAAAATAACTGGCAACCAACGGTAGCCAGTTAACTCAGCGACAGTTTTCAGTAACTTGCAACTCAGTAAACTTATTGCGTTAGTATGCTGCTTTAGTACTGTTTTCTATTAACTGTAATGAGTTTCTGTGGCCCATATGGGGAGTTAGTACTGCCTGGTTCGTTGAATGTCATTTACGCAAGAAAACTTGTCGGAAAAACAAGCTATATATCTGCTCAATCTGTTTTTAAATCATCTCAGTCACAGGCTAACTGAAGATGCAAACGATATACGTCTGAGTTACAGATCTCACTAAACAAAACGATGGGCAGTTTGTCAACACACTTCTGGTTTGAGCATATTCCTTACTAAACTGAACAATACGACGAATTTGTTTTGTACCTGGTGCAAATAAATCAAATGTACCCCAAACTTTTCACACTTCTGTTCATTTTTTGGCTTAAACAATGTTAGTGACAAGCATTTATATTGTGTGAAAACTTGTTCTACGTCCTTAAACCTATAGGGTGGTTCTGTGCAGCACATTTCGGATTGCTACTTGCTCTACCGGCTACTGCATCGGACACTTGCTTAAGAGAAGCGGTAATATCTACTGAAGTAGAACAGAACGGAATCCAAGAACCACGTTATACCAACCACATTCCAAATGGGTAAAGAAAAGCGCTGGCTTACCCACCTTTAAATAATACTTGTCCAAGCACAAAGTAATCTTAACTTCATCTCATTTTTGTTTGTCGATTACAGTCCAAACAGCCGGTACAACGAAATTGTTTGTCATCTTTGTGATCACTCGTAGCCAAAACAGTAAAAAGTAGTCTAAAGTCTCACTGACTACACGTCCGTATTCGCCTGTGAGTGGGTGTACGGTACGCTTCCAGGAAATTCCAATGAATACAGTCGAGGACTCAGCTTGACTGCGTTTTTCGTCATTTCGGTCAAACTTCCCCGTTCTTAATATGATAACAAGCCGAAACACTCACGCACTGATTATGTCACCTCGCTTGGTGATGAAACGTTTGCAACCTAAATGCCAAGCTCGGCGAACATATCAATACCAAAAGCATTCTTTTTCCGATCAAGAAAGTTTTGAACATTTAACTGATATTCTAATTTCCTTTCTGACTTCTCAAATGGAATGTCGCAATCTACTTTAGACACGCAGATCGAGCGTAAAAATTAATATAATCAGATCACAACCCACATGACAAAATAAGTAATTCACATAGTTTTGCGTGAAAAGCTTGCAGATGCTGCTTAATCTTGTCTTCATTTTGGTAGCTACGCGAATCAATTATCACATTTGCCTTAACACTTCAAATCGTACATTTATTTGTCCGTTTAATTCAACTGGTTCCTGTTACCCTGCTTTCTCACCTTCCCGGTACACATTGACCAGTCTTTTGTAAGCCTTGTAATTGATGAACATCATGTACTTAGAACAATATGCATGGACGAGCTGAGAGATAATCGACACCCGATTTTTGCACTACTTTGGTGTCAAGAAAGCATTATAAGATAAAACTGACAAAAATATGTCAGTCACTTACACTATTGATTAATGACTCATATCTTAAGTGTTTTAGAAGGAAAAATTGTTTTATTTTAAGTTGATTTTGAAACCGTTCTTCTAGCCATATTGTTAGTAAACGTTAAGTTTACTGTTGCAATCCGTAGACCAATGTACACGCCAAAAGACATAATACGTAAGTATAGAGAAAAAGTCACCCTCCAGATATTTGTTTTCAAGTATTCACAAAACGCATACCGGCATATTTTGTGAACTTTTAGTGATCAAGTGCTTCTGGAAACACATAATCAGTTTTGTTTGTTGTTAGTGGTCAGACCAGTACCTCTGGGGTACTGTGACTACATGTCCCAATACATAAATATCAGTTACGATACGTTTGAAGGCCCGTTTGTAGGTTACTCCGAATTGGGAACAAACATGTATCTGGAGATGTTTAACCACCACAAACACACTATCGACGCTGCTGTGTTATCTACAAGGAAGGACTCGTGCTCTCCCAACCGATTCAGCAATGATTGGAAAAAACCTAATATATCTGAATTTTTCAAACCATAAATCGGATGATCTCCATAATATTTCTTTGAAAGAAACCTTTTGTGTCAACTGATTTCTTTAATTATTTGTCCTCAATTTGAAAAACATCAGTATCCTCTCGCTTCGTTGAAGGTTTTGGTAAGTGTTGATTTTTTTTCAGGTTTTTACAGCGTTCCCAATGAACAGTTCGATCCACCGAAATTCAGTCGCCTCTTAATGTCTTACGTTTTTCTAAACTAGCTGGGTCCACGCTCAGCGTCTCTGTGTTTGCAAAACGTAGACATTTTAATGTAAAAAATCTCTTATGCAAAATTATCTTCACGTCATTAGCTCAATCGTCCTCTCCATCATACCTAATGTCTCAGGACCATTCTGCAGATGATTTTCAATATCAAACGAGTACTGATGGCTCTCGTTCTACGGTTATTTATCCAACGAACGAATTTTTTAAATAAAAACCAGCAGAGTTCGGCAGATTTATGAAGGCACGAAAACGATATTGTTTGGAAGTTCCTTCTTATCAAATTCTCACTGTTGTGCTTCGATTTGAATCCGTCTCAGTGCAAAGTGTCTTTTGAACATGAAGTTAACAGTCACAATCAGTATAAATCTGACAGTGTTAACCGTTTCTCCACTGTGTTTTACAAGGTTTCAGTTGATGTATCGTTAATTCAACCAGGTACTTCAACTTCGATATTTCATCCAAAAATCACGTTTTTTGGTAGAGAAGCTGAACTCTAACAAATGCGAGAATTTAAAAGGATTCACCTGAATATATGATAACGGAAGGTCGGTCATTATTTAACTTCATATACGAGTTCAAGCAATATTACAACCTCTCACTGGAAAATTGTTGGGATGGTTTAAAAAATACCAAAATAAATGGTCATGATCAAACATTAAATATTCCAATTATCATGATTTGTGCTAATTATTTCTGGCTCTTTCTGCATAGATTTCCCATTTCCTTCACGTGTCAGATCTGTTGTTTGTAATTTTATCCGGCAGAATGCTGCTAAAATTGTATTCAAAACAGTCAATGTGGACTGCTGACCTTGAGCTACAAAAATCTCAATGATCGATCCTAGTTTCTTTATTTACCGCTGTTATACAAACAAATTGTGCTACCTGAAGTGTGTGTGTGTTCAAGTTAAAATAACACATTTTAGTATGATTCATTTCAATGTTGATCATATTTGGCTCGACACAGATGCATTATCTGTAAGCTGAATATGAAGCCTTTTCCGCTGTTTCACAACTGACGTATAGTACTTTGATGAAAAATTTCCCAAAATATTTCCACCCGGTAAATTAAGTTTGTCTCAAGGGGTTCACTCATGACTCCCCTGCCCGTAGTATCTTGCGTTCAGAAAGTTTCGCAACTTTGTGTTCGCTTCTAAGCATAACACTACGGAGCCAGATTTGCTGAATTTTCAAAAATTAATTAACAGAAATATGCTTTAAAAGTTATACAGGTAGCTCCATTTTAAAAGGCATATTGTGTTTCCGACACATTATTGTCGTCACCGATAATGTTATGACTAGATCCACTAACACCCTGTAACAGCAACTCCTGTATGTACGATCGCTGCCAACAGTCGTCCAACAGTAAGTACTGCCATATCGCTCCGAATTTCGAAAACTCAACAGAACGTAACTAGAGGCAAATAAAAGTAACCTCGTTATGCAGAGCAATAGACAGTGCCGATATTAACAGCCGGTTCCACTTCTTGCAGACAGTCTATTAGGATCGCGTCACAACATCCTCACAAGAATCTCGAAACTATCACCGTATTTTGGAAACGGCTAAACCTTTTTAGGGAGAAAACAAATAACTCCGAGTACTGCAATTTGTTGAACTGTCTGAAATACTTCTGCATCATCATTTGGAAAATCTTTGTGAATTCTGCTGAACCGCTGTTAATGTTATTTTGCCAAACAGCATTCACCGGCAATATTCACGACTACGCAAGTGTGTGCAATGATCACACTTTTTGTACCGGTACCTACCGACAGACATTGTAAATCAACTTGAAAATAAGGAGAAGCTTAAAACGAGTTATACACCTGGTGATCGTCGAACTAATTTCAAGCTTGGTACCATAAACAAAGTACGAAATTTTTTTTACAAAACGTCGATTATCAGCCAACGTGAACAATTACTACTTAACATAGCTGGTCCAAAGAACTTCAGATTATAGCTGGTTTCGTCATTCTGATTCTGTTACACGACATTTTGCTGCAATCTGTGCTATTAAGCGGACGCAAATTCGACTGTTTGCAAGTTGGTCATTACTTACAGTCAGTTGTAGCCTTCTCATATAAATACACTTTCCAGCCAACATATTTCAAAAAACCACTCCACTTGAGTGTCGGTCTAATTAAAGGCCTAAGTAGTGTATATTCGTGCCAATTCTGAGGGTAAAACTGCTCACTATTAACATAAAATATGGTCTAACGAACATAATGCGATCGGGGGTTTCAGTCTGTCACGGAGGCCCTAAATGCGAGGTCATAGTTTGGATCTAGCAAACTAACTAAGTCACCTTTCGTGATGATCAGGCGACTTAATTGTCAGAACAAGCGAAGTTGTTCAGGCGTTTGCTTACCAATATGAGGTTTACAGCGCAGTGGTCAACACGGTTGCTCCATCAAAGTGTGATCGGAGTTCTGGTCCCGGGTGTGGCAATGATGTCTACCGTTGACCAACACTACCAAGAGCGAAACTCAAATCTGATATTCTTTTTTAAAGAAGGTTGACTGGAAAGATCGACCTGAAAGCAAACGCCCAAATCAGTTTCGAGTGGTGTTCAATGAATTTGAAAATCGAAATCCCTTACTTCACATCAGTACCCGAAATAATGCTTAGCAACCTGGTGATTTCCGTGATCCCAAGTTGAAGAGAATTCCCACTCACAACGTCATCAACCGGAGCCAACACAAAACTTACCGTATCTCCTCTCGACACGATCTGATAGTCAAAGCATTACTCACAAGAGAAATCAGTTAAACATTTAAATGTGACATTTCCATCGTGCCTAGTGGCAGACCACTACTACAGTGCTCATTAAAGTTGCCTCATGAAAATGTGGCCACAGCGCCAATCTCACCTGTGGTGGGGATATACGCTACTCTTATCATAAGAATAGCTGATCGAAATGACCCGTCAAGTGGATTAGTTTGAACTGTCAATATATTCTCAGAAAACTATTGTTCACCCAATGCGAAAGCGCAGTTCACTATTCTTAAACAAATAACCGGGGTCCAAAGTGCATACTTTGTCGAATACTAGTGTCATTTGCACTGAGAACCAACTTACCCAGCATTCGCGTGATACTTTTCCGACTGTTTATCGCCATCTGTTCCTGTACAGTGTGCTTTCCGGTGTATCTGGCAGAGCCTGTGCACTCATTTTGTGCTAACAAGCTACTCAGATTTGAACGGCGTAGATGCATTGCAATACGGCTGTATACAATTGTCATGATCAGCATTGGTGTTGCGAAGAAAAAGCACGATGACAGTTGAAGAACCAAAGGAATGCTGAGGTACTGAGCAAATTTGGAATGCTGTAGGTTAAAAGTGATACGAACAGATATATGATTTTATGGACGTCACGGTTTAGTAAACCGAATCTGTTTAGACAGATAAATAACCAAAACTACCAAAGAAAATTTTAAGGGAGCATTGTTATCACTCAGCTATCAAGGAAATCTGCTTTTGACGGTTATAACAAAGAATTTGCCGTTGAGAACTTGAGGCTTTGAAAGGAGGGGTTATATGGACACTGCCACAGACCATAAATAATAACATGGCGAACTTAGTTCTCCATCTTCAAAAAAGTAGATCTTACGAGTGCAATACACGCCATAACAGCTCATGTTATAAGCTAACATGAATTTTTGCGTTGTCACCTACCTAAGTGATGTATGCGGAAACTACACCAGCTGGGAATACTCACTCTTTAAATCTGATCATGATGTCAGTCGAGCGGACGGCAGCAATTCGACACTAAACTTGAACTAATCCTTCACTCACCAGATCAGGTCCACAGGTCACGCTGATCAAAATAAGTAAACTTACTGCGATTTGTCTCGTATTCAGACTATATTAGCCAAATTTTGCGTGAACTACTAGGCCGGAGCTTGATAAATGAACTGAATAGACCGTTTTCGTTTGTCCGCTGAACGTTTGCTTATAAACGGGTTTGGTTGTCATGTAGTTGGTGACATAAGACAAACTATTCGTATCACGTTATGCGCCTTCTTTCTGACCGCTCCGGGATCAATATTGCTTTTAAAAAAGTTAGGCATCACCGTCCTTATATCAACCGTGGGTGCAGTCATAGACAACGTTGTTGTTTCCAGTGTGCCTTGAAGCAACAGTACACAGTTGTTAATTCTTCAGAACCTTGTAAAATCATTTTCGCTTTTGTTATCAATGTATTTTGAGGTAGCAAGATGGGGTTGGTGAAGTCAAAACGAATTAACAAGCACAGGAAAACAGTTCGGTTCAGTCAGAGTGGAGCTGTATTTTATTTCGTCAACATTTATAGCAGTCGATCAGCCTAGGTAATATTGTGCTCCGTGTACTGAAACTGCCCGTAGCTGAATTGGACACGCCAAAGTTAAACGATGGCGACTAATCGTGCATGAGACTTTTAAGTCTGAAAATGAGTGAAAAAATCCTATTTTCCTTATATTAGTCCTCTAGGTTGGAACCAACACCAAATGTGATGGTCGGTATAAGTCAGTAAGCAATACATTCCAATAAATGCAATGAGAAATTCCTATGAGGGGAACCAGTTTGGTTTGCAATGTACTGAAATCGCGCGGTTTATCGTTGTGGTGCTTTATAATGACACCAAACAAAGACAACTTTAAATGTGACCAAATTTTTCTCAGAGATTTGACTGATGTTCTGCGTACAATTATCGTCTAAATGGGCTATATCCTTGGACTAGGATCTACCAGCTGATTTTGGTAGACTGACTCGTTTTTTCTGAGGCATTACATTATCGAAACGAGAGTTTGGTTTGCTGAGGGTGAAAGCTAGAAGTGTAAAAATTCGCAATATTGGTGTTTCGAAAAAAATGATTATAACATGGTTGAACATGAATACCGAGTACAAATAATGAAGTAAACAAGTTTACAAACCTGAATAAAAATTGTTAATACAATATAATATGTCCGAACGCATTTCATTTATATTGCAACAAAAACCATACTAGTGGACGACCTCGTTCATTAAGTGTGTAATATGTCTCTAGACTTCTGAATGGACTATAATCATCTAACTTAGAGTGAGGACAATTCTATCTCTCAGAATAATTTCCGAATAAATAAATTGCGGTATCAGTAAATGTGAGCAATGGAAGCTAATAGGTTTCACATATCGGAGCCACCTGAATAGGTGCCACATTAAAGAGCATAAGTAACATGCGGGTACATGCAAAACTTACACTCGAAGGTGCACATACAGTGGTTTCTGTCAACGGTTCACCAGGAGTCCATAGGTTTTCAACTTGTTGCAGACAAGTTTCGGGGATTTTCGTCGAATGCGAACGCAAATTTTCACCATCATCACTGCAGGTGTCCAGAAGATCCGTGGTTCTATTTGCGTAACTCTCCCAGTCGGGCAGTTGAATCCAAACGAATGCTTCGGAAAGACCAGTTATTGGTATAGCGCATAAAGCGGCACAGAACCACATGCACAAGATGATCACAATGCAAGATTTCAGGGAATTATTGTGCAACCGCGCTTGAGGCAGCCTGCGGAGTACATGCTTCTGAATACTGTGAGATACATTGTTCTGATGATGCACATGCAACTGAGTTTCATGAATAGTGTTGTTCGTGTTCAGTTCTGTCGATTGGTGGCTGCCAGACTCATTAGTGGATCGGCTCCAACGAAGTTTCCGTCGAAACGGGTGGCAAATGGATAAATACCTTTCCACGCTGAATATGGTCAATATAAGTACGCTCACGATTGGACTTAATTCCGTCAGAAATATTCGTATTCTGCAAAACGTGGTCCCAAGTCTCCACGGATAGTTTTGATAAAGCGCTTCAGATAGTTCAAAAGGCAATCCTATAAATAAGCAACGCGCAATGGCATGTGAATAGGAGAGAAGTTATAGTCTTTTTCGATAGCACTCAGCATTATACTAACAAATCAAAGAATTGGTAATTATTTGAGTTCATCAACTAGCCATTGTGAGCCCTCGATACTCAGGCGAGTTTCAAGTTTCAGACGCTCATCTCAAACAGCCGGCAATTCAGGTTTCACTTTGGATTTTTATTCTTTCCATCAGTTTTCCAATTCTAAAATCAGTCTGTATTATCTGGATTTTGGAATCCCTAGGGAGGCTTGAACCAATCGTGATCACTGAACAATTATTGAAAAATCACCACTGATCACCGTCTAGATAATTTGGTTGACTGAACTACAACCGCATGAGCGTTTCTAAGTTTGGCCACAATTCCGATTCTACTCCGATTTGATGTACACTGTATGAAGCAAACAGCGCTTACCAAAATATTCTAAAATGCGTAACTATGCAGTAGACCAGCACGCATTACGAACGAATGCGCTGGACTATTTAATTTCCCAGGTGAACTTTGGTAACTTTTTTCTTGGAAGGGTTCTGAAGTGGAGTTTCAGCCTTTTGCACGCAGGAAGAGAGAACAGATAATCAGTTAATAGATGGTTATTCATTAGACCGTGACAGGATCAAGACTGTCATACACAGGCTACAGTTATTCACTCGTGTGAGAAAGTGGGACAAATTTGAAAGTGCTCAACTCCAGCAGTATAGCGATTAGATTACGGTGTTTCGATCAATGGTCCACTGACTTTGCGAAAACGTTTTTGTTTTAATGAAATTAGAGAAGGTAACAGAATGTTAGTTTTTGCTTCATGTGGTCTTCTGTGATTAGTTCTATTTTTACTCATTTATGATAGTATATTCCACCTCAAAGCGCTGAAATCCGCTGTGTGCGGAAGTTATACAATTTGTGGCAAATATGTTGAAAAATACAAAACACTCCATCCAATCAACCGTGAACAGTTCACCTAATCCTTGTTTCTTTAAAAATGCTTAACTAATGGTTAAACAACGCGTTGAGTGAAAGGTTAGCTATACATGATCGTTTTCATGGTATACCTCTTAATACTGTCACACGAACAATCAGGAGAATCAAAACATCAATAAAATAAACGATATTTTTAAACGTTTCTCTCCATTATTCTTTAAGGTATCTAACTTTAAAGCTGATGCGAAATGCACACATCAATTCTCTCTTAAAAAAGCTATACTAGTACAAATTTCAAGCTCACCGTCAGCACCATAAGTGAGGAATAGGACAGTTTATCTCCCTTTCTCTTGTTAATTTTGGTGATACTTTCTGAATCCCATCATGTGGATGAAGCGAAGCCACAGTGATCTAGTTCTATTTAGTAGAACGTAAATTCGCCGATAGATAATTGCGTCAATTTTCAAAACAAACAATGACAGATGTGCAGCCAACTGTTACCTCAACATGTGTATGAGATTAACCGTCTAGTTTTTGAAACTGATTCATAATGTGCAAGCCTAAGTACGAAGAGAATGAATCAAATATAACAGGAAAATGCTTATAAAATATACACTGTAAAATTTTTCACCCGTGTTGTCATTCACCCTGAATGAGAAATTCTTTCCTTTTATCATTTCATGGTTTTACCTATTGCTGCACCATTGTAATCCCGGAGAGGAAAAACATAAACAGAAGTTCAAATATTTTGTAAACCAGAAACAGTGAAGTGAAGCAAACCGTGAGTTGTTGGCATTAATTCTGTCGTTTGACAAAAAGTGTTGGGGTACACGAAATCACAGAGTGACCGGTAAAAATCTGTTGCGTTGTGTGTTGTGTTTAACGCTGGGGCCGAATCGACGATCTAATTTTTCATAATGGTAGCAGTGTCCAAAAAACTGTGAAAATTAACTGAGAAAAGTCTCAAAATTATTCAGTAATAGAATGTGATCTACGGTATATAAGTGCTTTGAGAAGAACGACCACAGACATGCGGAGGTAGAATAAAATTCTCTTAAGCTGACATAAATCAGTAACAAAATATTTATTGCCATTTAAAGTCCATTTGCCTGAGGTCTCACTGTCAATTTACTTGAGCTGTGAAACATTCATTCAACCTTGACGGATAAAGAGGTCCTGAATGAGGTGTGGTTTTTAATCACAGAGTTAATCCAAGCTTATCGATATGAAACAGAATACCGGTAGTCGTGTGCTAGCCCGCCATTAACATACACAGAATCAGCCTAACGGTTTACGTTCGAAGTACGGATCGCCCTGATAAATCTTCCCAGAAAAATGTGCGTAATCCATAAACGCTGCAGTCCAAAAATAACTAGCTTGAACCGCATGATGGTGACATTTTTAATGTTCAATGTTATTATAGGAGCCCTCTGAACCTTGCCAAATCGGAGGACGAAAATCTTGTAAATGTCATGTAGAAGTCCATACTTGAACGGACTTGGACTTCAATTCCTCTGTACTGATCAAACTTGATAAAAAGGTAAACGAGTTCTGGTAGTCCACCAATAACACTGTTGAAAAAGGATACTACTATCAACTTTACAAGAAGTACAAGTAAATACTGAAGATCAACCTGAAACATCTACATTTTTTACAAATTGACGGAAATTGCGAACACATCACCATTTGCGCTACAATTTGTTCACGGTTGTACTGTATATTATCTTTCAGTCGTGTTCATAATACCACTGTATCTCCAACCTTATTAGTAATCTTGGTAAAACTGGGAACATTGGAAACTTTCGAAACACTTGCACTCAAAAAACATCGAAGAAGTGTTCTTGAAATGAAATCGCTCCAGTTTAACGTTCAAAACAAACATGAAATTAGGTTAGGCAGATGAAGTCATAAATGTATATAGCTGGACCTCACATTTTGATGTGAAACAAGACGATTGTAGAGTTGAGTTGCTTTCAGTTAGTTTGTCTTTATTCCGAAATACCAGTTGCTTTTTATAAAACCATTTAGTCAATTAGTAGGAATTCACCAGCTCATTGACCAAAACTCGAGATCGCAGGCAGCGTGTTAACGATCCACGCATATGTGGTTTCCTTCGTTGTTTGCTTCAAAATCGAAACGTCACTAAGCTTACTTTGCGGTTAGAAAGTGCTTTCGGAGGTATGCGGTGGAACCGGCGGAAGAGCTTTATATCAGTGCATAAACGAAATGCATCACGCAAACTCTTAACTGTCTTGGTGAAGTTTCTGACTGATAACTAATCAGAGTTTGTTCCCCTCACCGTACTGCACGACAATACGCAGTGTGAGCCATCGGCAAATAGATTGGTCCAGTGTCATCTGTGTGAACATCTCCAGTATCAGCTTCGTGGATATGCCAAGTCGAGACAGAACATTCCTTTATTTTGTCAAACACAATGTTGTCATAAGAATGATTGCAGTGAGACACTGACATTTTTCAATGCTAACTACCTCTGCCAAAATTATTATATAGAGAAAGAAGGTGACGTTTGGCAAAAAATACAAAGTTAGATGACGATTGCAAATTTGCTCTCGAACATTATCACTCAGCTGTGTGCTGGGTGCACGTGGAGCGAGGAAATTGCCCGAACTGAACACAAGCTGATTGTATGAAGGAGTGAGTCAAATTCCAAAAACAGATACACGTTTCGACAAGCTACGTATATCCTTGGCAAAATTCTGCATATCTTGCAATATACGTTGACATCACTCCTGACATTCAACAGAAGAATCGTATACTCCAACAGTGCATCCCAGCTCGACGTAGTAGTAGTAGTAGTAGTAGTAGTAGTAGTAGTAATATTAGTAGTAGTAGTAATAGTTAAACAACTAATGCTGTGGAAGTCGGGGTGCATAAACTATCCGCTCAAAACATAGGGATCAGAGAACCATTTTAGTCTAATTCGATATGACATCAGACGTCCAATTTCATTGAGTGCAAACGACATGCACTTCGACCACTGTGATTGCATAGCATGAAATAAGAACGCACACTTCAAGTGACAACGACGAATTCGTTTATGTGAAAATAAGAAAGACTGCGAATAAAATCAGTGAGCTCATAGAATCTAAACGCTGAAGCCTGTGATTGGTTATGTGTACCGTAGGAAGTGAGTAAATTCACAGAAGGCCAGTGAACAATTCATGCGAACTAATTTCTAATCCTATATATTATTGTGACATCGTTTTCATCCTTAAATTAAACATACCCGAGCAAGTTGACAAGCATTCGGTCGATAAAGAGAGCCTGTCGTAAGCTTAAAAAACAACGGGGTGAATCACAACCTGCTGCTTGGTCGTTGTAGTGTACAGTCTACCAAGACACCATGAAATGATAACAAGTACGTACATGGAATCCAAGTTTCACACGCTAAAAATTCAGGCATTACCAGCATCACCTGCTAGCCTCCTTAGGGAATACAATAAAATCATCGAAATATATGATTGTGGCAACTAAACCTGAAATTCTCCAGCTCCTTTATCACTCCTCACCAGAAATAATCAAGAATGAGATGTCTACCTGATTCAGAAGTACTAGTCGCTGTTTTGTCGGCCGGGGTTAACAAGGAACACCTGTTTCCCATAAAGACGATCAAGCGAAGTGATTGCTGTTTACATGAGGAAATGATTAGCTACTCGGAAGTTATCCGCTCCTAGTACTTAATATGGGGTTAGTGATGTATTACTAAGCACGGTTGTTTTCTGAAATCCTATCCAGGTTTCAAGTCCAGGTTGCGGCAGAAATGTGCGTTACTGATGAGCTCTAACAAGAGCGTAACCCGACTCTGGTGCTTCTTCTTAATGTGACCGACTGGATATTATATGGACTTGTGACAGCTGCCATCAGTTGTGAGTGACGCTCCATATCTAACAAACAAGTTTCCCAAATGAATACAACTGAACAACCTTAGTGATCCTCGTATTTTCAACTTAAAATGAAGTCTGTGTCATGGGGTCATCAGTTGCAGTGAACAGAAAAGTTACTGTATCGCATTCTGAAGCGGTCGGGCAGTTTGGAAATTACTCACAAGCCAACGTGCCTAAGTGTTTGCACATGATAATACAATGCCTTCTGTAAGGTCGCTGGCGCAGTGAGCGGCGAGATTACTTCACGGAAGTGTGGCCGAAGCTCCTGTCCATACCGTAGCCAGGGATATGCATCACCGAACAGCTCTGGCGAGAAGGGAGCATGAGCATAATGCTTCTTATCGAAAAGGGTTGGCGCAAGCTTTACGTGAACAAAAATGAGTGATTTTTAATTCAAAGTTCGCCAGATATCTGCCTGATAATCGGCAATCCGTTCTTTTGATATTAAAATGTGGAGGTTAGGTAGGCGTTTGATTATTAACTGCGGTTCATCACTTTCCCTTGTTTAGTGATAAGTACTTATGGTGTTTAGTACTTTGTCTGCTCTTCGACTAATCCTGCCATCGTTTTGTTCGTTAGTCTTTAAAGAGGACAAGGAGAATTCACATCTCTTCAGGGTGCATTCATGAATTGGCGCAAGTGACTTTGTACAACGCAAGATAAGCAACAGTCCGTGCCTTTAGTTTATAAATCCGATGTGAACTTTAAACCGTATATAGAAAAAAACTTAGAGTTGTTGCGCAGCCTGATTTACGAAAGTAAAAATGCTTACCTCCCACCCAACGATCAACCCCAACCCCCTTCAATCCTCTGAAGTGATGAACACTTTTTTGCAGATATGCAAACGCTCCCAGTATCCGTAGCTTTCTTTCCCACTTCACTGGCACCGACTTGATTCCTGCCAGCATACATGACCGCAGTTTTCAATGGCTAACCAATCTCCAGCAATGTGACTACGTTTGCGTTCACTCTAATTTAAAGCTATAGCCATGTGAACTGAATCTAGTTTTATGCTAAAACACATAATGCGCTTTTGCAAATTAGTGGATTAATTTGTGGTTACTCGAGATTGCCTTGTTATCTCAAATAAAATTTATGGCACTGAGTGGACATAAACTATGATGATTGCAGTGAAAGATCAGTCAACCTTTCAACCCCAATAACGGAAGTTAAAAAATAATTGGCCTTCAACTAGACGTAGATTTGGAAATAGTCAGAGTTTTTGTATTCCACTTTATCGTGCCATCAAACCAGAAAACTGATGACAGACTAAGATGTATCAAAACGCAGAAAGATGTGGGAACGACAATGCCTGAAAAGGAGATATTTCGATCTTCGAAATGGCGAACACTGACGGTTTGCGAAAAATAACTATGCTGAGTTTGGAAGATGTGAAACTGGCAAACGTGAACATAAGCGATGCAGAACGAAGGTAGCCTCCCAGATAGACGAGGTTTGTGGGTTCTTGATTCCTGGCACGAGTTGCAATATTTTTGTCAACTACTTACACTCTTGTATAAAAACCTAATGTGCACTTTCTTGGCATCATCTCCAAAACCTTGAGTGAGAAAAACCGCAATTGTTAGTCAGACAGTTGACGACCTGCATCAGCAAGCTAATGTGACCCTGAACAAGCTCAGATCACAAGTTTTTAAGCCATATTGCCTAGACAGCGTAAATGGAGAGGTCTAATATAAACCTGTGCGTTGACAATTTTCGGATCATGCACTATCAGTAGAACCCAAACGAAATGAGGACACTAACCTAACAAAAAGTCCCCAGTATTACAAGAATGATTCAAATGTTTTTCAATGTACCTACATTTTTTTATCTTCGACTACACTTTATGAAATATTATATGTGTACTATTATCATGATGCTGTGTACACTGGATACACAAAAACAAGTCACAATAATATTATTCAGAACATCTTTTACTGTCGTCAAAAAAGTAACCTATTTCTAGTACCACTTGAACACAGTGTCACACAAGCTCGAAGACTCAATAAACCACTCATATTTCAACAATGTAATGCTTTCTGTTAGTCTGTAAAATAGCTCTGACGCACTGGTATCTTTCCTAACATAGATGTTAACGCTTTTTGGAATTCTGGTGTACATTTTTCGACGTGAACGTGTCAACAACTTAAAGTACCATCGAAATGCATTGCAAAATTTAAGGTGTATGAATCAGGCTAATTCACTTCTCGTGCCACCTGAGTATTACTCACAAATGTGTGTAGCTGAGCGTTTACATATGTTGAGCGAGTCTTGCTTAGTATGAGGTCCGTTACGCATTGGTCAACAAGGTTGCTGTATGAAAGCGTGACTGAAACGTTTTTGCCGAACCAGACAAGAATATACACCACTGACGAGCCAAAACAAGATCGACGCTCCAGTCTAATGCTCCGTTCAGATAGGAAAGGATGAAATACTCGTAGGACAAAAAAAGCTGGGATAAATTTTGAGTGATCAGCAGATGTTCAAATTATGCAAAGTCGGAATTCCTTAGTGCCCATCAGTAAACTGGCTTATCTGCTACGCAAACTGTTGTTAAGCTTGCAATTTACCTCTTCTCACTCTGAAAGTAAAGTGTATTGAGCAGAACTCATTTTTACATCACGGTTACCATTTTATTAGAATGAACTATCAATATTCTACAACTGCTTCTCCGAAAGAATCATTTGTGTGACACATGGCTACAATTAGACCCTGCTTTTCTACAAGGACAGTTTTTTACTGGATAGAACAACGTCAGTCACAGTAGCATGGAACTATATTTTTCAACTAAACAAACAATGTGGACGTAATGTCGCAATTTATGTCACTTTGTTTTACGGCTATTGTTTAGAGTTGGGAATTGTGTGATAATTAGGCGTTTCGTTTGAGAAAAACACCTTGAATGACACGGAATCACCGGTGGATATTTTCGAGGATTTCTCTATTTAACTTATGGGCAAGTAGATTTGTCAATCAAAGGTTGTTTGTGAATGATGAAAATTACGTGAACACTGTGGTTTATGTTGAATTTATTCAACCTGGTATATACGCCTGATCATACCCAACTAACATCTCAAAACATACTTGAACTACCAAGTTTATTTTGTTGTATTCTCAAGCAAACTCTATTGTGCACCATAAATTGCTAGACTGTGTCCAAATATTGTCTGAACCAACATTCTTTTCTCCAGTGTCTCGAAGGTCGAGCCACATGTAAGAAGGCTCTGGATGAAGTTATCAATCTGCACCCTATACCTATCTGGTAATCGTACAGCAGTGTTTGAACTTGGGGTATATATGTTACTTTTAGGCGACATACTTGAACTAAGAATAATGAAAGGTATCTAATTACGTATAAATTGTTGTTTAATATGTAAAATGAGCCGTTTGCAACTACCCCATACTGGAGGTCGATAACCATAGTAATCAGGTCAATCTGGCTTTACAATACTTCACTCTACTTAGGTGTTTGAACTACGAATCTGTAAAGTTGAGATTTTTTGGCTAGAGTATCTTCAAGTTCAGTTACTTTTTCCGATCTTCTCCATTTTAAGCACAATGGATAGCCTGTACACTTTTCTCCAATGCATGCAACCGATTGTTCAAACGTTGCAGTCGCTATTAACTTGGGCTGATAACATTTATCGGGTGGAGGTCGAACAGTTATCCGTTCCTCGTCGTCAAATGTATGTGAGCAAACTGCTGTATAATCTCGGTGGCTTGTAATTGAATTGTTGAAACCGAATCAAACAAAATTTGCGTTTTCACAGTGAAAAACCACCCTACTTACTTTCGTTTTCACCATCGTGCACGTGATTATGAACAGATATAGGAAATAGTTTTTATCACTGAAAGCTAGCATTCTGTTGGTGTTTTACTCTCTTTCTCCTCCGTTACGCACGACAATTGCGTTCTGATGCGAATCGGCCGCTACCAACCAAACAGGAAAGCTCTGTCACCTTCACTTTCTACTGGTTGACGTTCCGCGTTGTAAAAATGATTTCAATACTGTATACATTTAACCGGTACTGTCCATCGTAGATCGATAGTACTCTGGTTCAACCGGAAGCTGGCTGGCCTCATTGAGAGCTGCGGTGCACAACCACAACCAGGGTAGACGGCCTAAATGTAAGTTCATGATAATGCTAAGCCCGTTTGCTTTACTGGACGATGTCTGCAATATAATCACAGCATTTCACTCGTACTAAGCCTCACTTCCGAATTCGCACGATTTAGTACTACGAGATTGCACGAGCATCGTGGTAATAAATATGCAGATTTGAAACGGCTGGACAAGTGGTTTGCTGAAATATCCGGTGCGTGTTTCACCAGTATGTGCCTATCGATTAGATGGGTATCGTTTGATTGCACATGCTTCAAGACGATGCAGAATGCAAAAGTTACTTAGCGTGTATTAAAATGTGAACAACTTTGATATATTTGAACTGCCCGAACAAGGGTTACGGGATCCATCAGATCAGTGATCGTCGGATGAACCAGTACTAAGAGATAGCGATCTCCTGGATGTGCACAGTAAGGTCTGAGTATTGTGAGTATGGCTGTTCTAGGAGTAAGCTTTTTACGAAGAAATTAATGTGTCGTTCGCTTAAAAAACTCGTCGTTACTTTAACATGATCAAAAACCTACATCCACAGCGGTCACTTTTTTGGTACATGACGCCCAAATGTGTACCGTTGACGGGCATTGTTCGAAGCTTATGTCCAGTTGTGCTTATTACTGGAATTTGATTGCGATGATTTTACATGGTCAGAATGACCTGTATAGCAAATATTAATCAGGCGTTAGTGGAGGAGACCGATCCTAGTAGAAATTCACTTGTTAAAGGGTGGTCAGAGAAAATTAACAGAACAATCAGTAAGCAAGACATGGTTAGTATTCCGACCAATATTAGAATGTCACCCGGCGAATACTAACATGGGCATTTCAAAATCACAAAAACTAGCTCGACCGACGTCATCACTACATACGAGTCGTTTCCAAAAACTGATATTTCGTGGTTTTTTCACATATCGTTTATTTGAGTATTTCATTCGATGAGTAAAAACACCAGAGGCTTGAATCTTTATTGGTTCTTTAAAGAATTTTCGGTGCGAAATCCTATTGGATTTCATAATCTCCCGTTTAGATTCCTAACACTTTCCTGCTGTTTGGTTAACTATGTGACTGTCAGTGCGACATCTTGGTCATTTTTTCAGAGAGAATCGAAACAACTGGACCTACATCCAGGCATCAGTGCGTATCGTGACTATGTTTTTACGCTCTGTTGCTATGTTTCCCCTCTCACATAGACAATGCCGAACGTAGCTGCTATATCAAGCCAGATGGCGGAAAAGACTTACGGTCGGTCAGCCAAAACAAACCAAATGTTTTTTCATTATATCCACTTTTCTTGACCAGATAATGTTTGTTTCCCAAATATCAGTGGAACTAATTATGGCGAGCAGTCGGAGCCTTCAAAGGCACATAAAAATCTGGACTAATCACACCAGATTATTATAGCTTCAGAGCTTCACAAGCGCTAAATGCTCGGGAAAATTTCGAATTAATCAATATCGTACGTGGTTCTTTTGCAGTGGAAACATTAGCAGTTGGCAAATTGTTGTTTAATTCACCACTATCTTCACTTTAGGGCTAATGTCGTTGGTAAGATGAGCCAACGAACCATCAGAGTGAAATATCTATCTTCTCATTTAAGACGAACACAGTGCAACATTCTTCTCACTATCAATTCTCTGCGGATATTTACAGAACCAAAAACTACGACAAGAATGTTGCAGGTATTCAACATGAAAGGGTTCACGCAACTTCGTACACACGGGTTAAAGAAAACAGTTTGTCTGACACTTCCATCACCATAGAGAAAAATTAATGTAGCCGCCTGAATATGTTTCAAGTTTTCGAAAGTCAATTGATAGTACACAGCTTTTAATCACGTTAGTGAAAGTTCCTTAAATGAAAAATCTATCTTTCAGGACAAATCATAGGTGACGATAGCTATAACTAATTTACTGCGCTTGTATCCCACCAATCGGCTCACATATTGCTTGTAAAATCAAGGTGCTTATTTACGAACCGCAGAATCTCCCGAAATCCACTGTGGGATAATGAAAACTGGAATGGTTAATACTGCTGAATCGGGAGGTAAAAATAAGCTAGTTGAAAGAGCCATCTTTCAGCCACGAGATCGATAACCATATCAGTAAGAATCAACAATACTAAAGAAGACAGCACGTCGCTAAGTTTGGCTTGAAAGCCAACACCTGATAATTACACAGAATAAGCCATATTGCATTATTTTTTTTGGTAACCTGTCAGCATCTCTCTTTTTCAATGCTGGAAACTGAAAAGATAAGGTTGAATTTTCTACTGCATCATTGCAAATTTACTCAACTTACAAAATATTTTTCTCCAACGCATTAATAATCCCAGAGATAAGCAACGAATATGTGTACCAATGACTTCTAATGAAATTTTGACTCAGCAACAATCTTGGGAGCAAATGATTCACTTTAATAAATATAACATGTACTGCAGTTCAACCTAACATCAATCGTTTGTGTTGATGCAAAATATTTCACTCCACGGTAAATAGCATACACCGAATCGCGCCCTCATGCATAAAACCCTAAGACAACTAGCTATCTGCATGAATAAACGCACGCATTGTTTTTATGGACTACCAATCATTCTTGAGTACGAGGAACTGTGTGAAAGTATACAGTGTTCCAGATGTCCAGCAGCATTGATGAACAAAAATATCTCCTAGATTTTTGGAACTTGTATGGTAGAATAGTGAATGCTCTGTTCCAGTGAGTTCTAACCTGGGCCATCGTATCTAAAAAATGTCTAGATGGAAGTTCTGTTACATACCAAATCTGCCTATCTTGAAATGAGTCAAATCTTGATGAATATAAAGCTAACTGATGGTGATCCATTGACTTAGCAGCGTCAAAATTTTCAGTAAAATGCACATAGGAAGTGATCACGCTGTACATCAGCAGGAAAATAAGAGTGAACTAAGGCTCGTTCAGTGACAGATTCGTGATTGTTATGTTTGCTGTCAACAAATACTTTTTTCATGAAAAAGTCACAGATTACCGACTAGACTCTCATAGTCCGGTCATGAGTATTTTTAGGCAACTCTCATTTAAATACTAGACAATAGGTTTGTGAGTTCACTGATGCTGATTCTTTCATATCACCACCTTTTTCGTGAAGGCCACGTGGTGCGTGTCAACTCGCCTTCTATTTATCGCCAACATTTTATACAATTTATTAAATTGTGCATTAGCCATTGATATAAGCAATTGCAAAGGTTTGCCAAAATTTGTCAGTAGACACGATTGTTTTCGTGTTTGTCCGCTGTCTTGAATACTCAACTTGCTGACCGAAATGAAGGTTTACCGTATGAAACCCGCTGAACTGTTATCTGATATACTGTTCTTTTGCAGTTCTGTCTTTACTTTCTAGAAAAATATTTCGAATCAATAGACAAACCTATAGGTTCTTTGCCATGAAGGCTGCATCACGTACTTTAACACTGCCGATTTTTCTAAATGCATAGAAAAACTTTCAAAACATTTACTATCGTAAATAGTTCGGAATTACATTCATCCACTATCCACAAGTCCAGTCCGATGGCACGACCCGCTTATAAGCCCTGGTACACTGGCCCCCTTGGCAAAAAGTTCTTCAGTAATTCTTCAACTTGTAAAATATTCACTTCTGAAAATGCTTACCTACAACTTACTGAATGACAGTATTGATATTTTGTCACTGATTGTACACAAATAAATCTATAATTCTACCGTTCCAACTTCATCTCTAACACAATCTGATGTCCCTCCTTGAATATTACCGAACATGTGATGATATTTAAGATCGAATTTACAAAAAAAAATTCGTTACTGAGCAACAATGATCACATTGCTTTGGTTGAATCCGGAAGCTCAAATTTTCAGCTTCAAGCTGCGAATGTTGTGGGTTCTGTTAGCAAGTTAATCGAAAAAATCACTTTTTGCATATGAAATAAACTGGTCACTTGTTAACTTTTGCGAAATGCGTTTCCTTTGCGTATACAAAACCTCTTTGAAAGAAAATGAGGCGAGAAGAGAATCAGTGAGGAGTAGAGGCCTCGTAACTTTAAGTTCCCAACAACTAGTATATTGTTTATAATGAACTTCCTTTTAACGATGAAGTACTTTCTACATTTTTACAAGATATAGCCAAATTTTGAATTTCCATTACCTAGTTTCATCACTCTTCCGAAAGATTTTTCGTCAGTTTTATTTGCGTTTTGAAGATTCCTTCCCTTTTACACACGTCACTCGTTTTTATCCCCTCTGGACTCTCTGCGGGCTTAGATCAGAGCGCAGCGTCAATCAGTCTAGACAACTGATATTATGATACCAAAACAAGATTTGATTAGAGCGCGTAATTGGTCTAAGTTATTAGCCGATTGAGTAATGATGTCCTACTCCTGCACTCAAGTGGAAATATGACAAAACACACAAGTCGAGTATGTCTGCACAAAAAATTATTTGATGTATAGACGTTCCGCGGAAACTACTGAGCATTTTAAAGGGAAAATATTGGCAGCAAATGCTGTCATAAGAATTTGTTTACTGGTGTGGTCAGTAAGATTCATTAACTTCCCTTCATTTTACTGGTTAGCAACTCAAACGTGGACTGATATACCACCTAGTTGCTGTCACCAATAAACCACTCGTCATAAATTTCACTCGCGAGTGCTCTTTCATGAGCCTATTTCACATTGGATTCTGATTGGCTGTTCCTTCTTGAACATTCGAGGCGACCGTCAAAGGTTCACCTTGTCAGTCAGTGTGCCTAGAATGATGCATCTCTGTTGAGACTTATGAATGAGCGACGGTCAGACAATAAACGAATGAGAATGGGGAAGCGGTTAATCGACAAATATTCAGCGAGGGTTACACCGTCAATAATTGCGAAGAAAGCAGTGATAAGAAGATCCAGAGTATACCAACAAGTCCGATCGAGGCAGATTTGTTTTATGTACAGACCACGCACAAAGTATATGCCAGGTCCATGTTTGCTATAAAGGCTACAAATATTTCAGTTAAGGGTTTCATTTCTGACCGTTTGCCGAGCTTGAAATCCAAACGATACACCCCTCATCACCCAGTGTGTTAACACCATCAGCAAACAGTGATTTGGACATGTAGTTTTGAACGTATAGGCTGCTCAACAACCTCGGCAATCATAACAGTGTATCCACCAACGTATTGTTATCCCATAGCTCCCCCACCAGAACGCATACCCAAAATTGAAGATACTGGAAGCTACTGGATGTTTTCTTGGACATTGGTGTCAAAATGTTAAGTTATTTGGATGTCTCTAACTTTTGCATCCCTGGAAAGGAATGCAGACGCACGCAAGTCAAGCAGTACAAATTTGGATTTGGATTCCGAAAATCTACGTACAGCAAATAATTGAACTGTCGCTACACGAACCGTAGAGCTATCTATAATTTAAGTAGTTTATTCAAATATGCAGGTCTAAATGCTTCTTGTTCTTTGGATTGCTGTCGGCGAACAAAAAAGGCGGGACGTCTCATACTGTAATGTTAGTCCTTTTGATATGTTCACTCGACCAACAATCCTTGTCATACAAACTTCCGCGTCAGCGGGCATCAACGCCGTCTTCATATCCCGGTCTGTCTTATTTTTCATGCGAAAGCTGTGAATTTACCGTAATTGAACCTAGACTACCGGTGAAAGTACATTTCACGTGGAGTATAGTATACAGTACAATATATTCAAGTTTGCGTGTTTCTATACCTGTCAGGTTGTTGATATTTCGACGATAGCATACTGATGTTTTCAGATTATTTCAAAGACCCTCATACTGGAAACTAAGACCAAACTAAATCACCAGAGGTTGACGCTGCTATTTGGCAACCGACAGTTATAAACGAGAGCCTGATAATACATAGCGTTAAAGTCAATAACTACATCATTTACGTTATTTTTGCAAATGGAACGTTTATTGCCAGTTGAATCAATATCACATGAGCAATATACAGCGTAGTTGACGAAACAGTTTTATTCATGCAGTTTAAGAAATATTCGGCTGCCTACGCAAACGTGAATATAACTAGAAATTCGGGCAATAAACGGGCGAGCGCAAATCAAAAGACACTACTCAAGGAAGCAACTAAGGTGTGTCCAGAGACAGTTATTTTTTCTCAAGCTAATTTCCGTGAACTCTAGAGACTTACTTGAGGCCGTATTAAGTTATCTCAACTGAAGCCCTGTAACTTCAGTACACGGAAAAAATTTCGTGTGAAGTCATGGGAACCCAATTAAATCCGTGTCATCTACTTACGAGCTTTCCAAATTATTGTCTCCAAAAGTTCTTAAAGTAGTTTT
>QNGE01005349.1:11206-25689 GCA_008508345.1 Paragonimus westermani | reverse complement strand
GTACGTTTTTCAGGAAGAGATGCCAACCATCTTCCAACCCCCAACCTGGAGGACCAGGAGACTGTGGTTTGTCAGACCTCTACCTGTTGGCCTGCCTGGTATGAGTAACTCTGTCCAGTTTAGCCCAAAAGGTCATAGAGATGCGCAAGCCGTCACACCACGTCAAGGTCCAGTCTCACCGTGACGGACAACATCACATGCATACATATCATCACTTGAAAACATGCAGGAAGTGTAACGGCAAAATCCTTAGGATCACGGCTGCCTTCTATTCCAAAACCCATCTTAATTTGTATCTAAATCTGTACCAAAATTCGTACGCATACGCCTGTGTGTTGCCACCCAGGCAAACAGTAATCCGGTGTATCTATACCTAGTCAGCAGCTCAACGAATCCCGAACCGAACGCATAACTACAAATCTTTTGCGATTTTCTCAGCACACCGTGAACTCCAAAAGCCTGCAGTCCCATTTTTATTTTAGTCATCGAAATTTACACATTTTATTGCCGTTAAATGTTATAGCGTTGGCATGAAGCCAATTGCATGAAGCAATTTTTAAATACTCAACTCGGCTGAATTCCACTTGGTGCCACTCCAATCACGCTTTCAAACACACATTAGAGATTCCCATCATTTGCTGCTCGCGGCGCAGAGCACAGCTATCACGATGGTTTGTCAAATATCAGTGAGATAAACATAAAATTGATCACCAGGCACCCGAATAACCCGATAGACTAGCCTAATGTCACAAGACGAGTGACCCTTCACGTGAAAGTCAACCACGAAATGAACGGGGTCTTCCGGGTGAATAAGCAGTCGCGGACAATGGGTGGTAGAACTACCAGAGTCCGATTGGAAGCCGGGGTCTCCTATAAAGAGACAAATGAATTCTTTGGCGGCACATGGTGCACGCTATCCCGCTACAAGTGTTTCACATCCCTTGGCGAGAGTACATAGGCGACAGGACAGCATGTCGTACGCCTAGCTAGGAGTCCGTATAGCTCGCGTACAGCTTCGGCCTACGAGGAAGTGGACGAGACACCGTGGCGATCTCTGGTTCCAATGAGCAAAAAAGGCATACCAGGTACGTTGAATGGCAGGACCCCATTCGAAGGGCGTATGAATCAATTTGGTCACTGGCTCCCGACAAAAGGAAACAGGTGTCAGATTAGCTCGGTTGATCCTGGACTCGCTGCTCCCTGGTGAACCTACAAATAACGTGTCTGCCTTCGTCGGAACCCCTTGTGAGGTATATTGGACACCTTAGATGGATGGACTCAACCCAAAGAGCGTGCAGACTGTACTATTGGCTACCATCCCCAATGTACTGTGGAGTCCGTGCTTTGCTTACTGACTTGCGGGATAAGTGTCTTATCCACAGCCTCTGGATCGACATCCATCTTTGACTCAGGCAACTGAGAAGTAGTCTACCTTCAAAAAAGCTGACATTCTAAACAAATTATTCGTTAAGAATTACGCCTCACGTTTCTATCACTACACTTCGGCCGGAATAGCGGTGACTGAAAGCGGACTCAATTTACCGTACACCGCATCATAACAATTTGTCTCAAGCCCCCAACTTGTCGACAGGCTTTCCCGAAACATACCAGAGACTTGTCTCAGCTGCCGGTCACGACAGAAGTCATAGCCAGAACGATAGCAGGCTAAACACCAAGGTGGTATCTTTGTTCGACGGATGCAAACCCCCTAGTTGGGCCCCTGAACAACACGTAAGCTTATCGCCCTCAATGCTAGAACAATTATGCGGATGAACAATGCCACGGATGACAGAACGAAAACTTCCAATACTTCCCGGTAGACTGGGATTGATTGACATGAAGGATCCTACCTCGAGTCCCTGACCCAAATGTCTGATCTGGGAGACAACAGGATACAAGGTTCCCTTGGCGTATCCCATCCGAAATCAGTGACTCAAGAGTCCGACTCATTTGATAGTGAGGGACTTGCCTAGCCCGTGGGGGCGCTGAGTGAGATAGTAATGTCTGATTCCGAGTATTGCTACGCACATTGGATGTGCGCTAAGTTGAATCAAGCTTTTGGATAATGCCGGATGCTTTTCAACCACATTGGATGAAACGCCGGCGACCACAGTCAACCAATGGGCGATCGGAGTGCTCTTCGTCTGATGTTACATTAACTGACCTTCTCCTTTCTGATTCGGAAGACAACAGTGTGATAACTGTAAAACTAGCTCCCCTGTATGCTCACGGTATCCTGCTCAATTCCTAAGCACACTTACGCGGTCAGAAGTGCGACATACAACCTTAGGAATGCATGTGCTTTTCATCTGACTGCTCCGTTTTGGCCTGTTTGACAGAACTTCACCTGGAAGGATCGAAGTCCCAAATAGCACAGTCCTCCGGATTGATGCAGTGCACAAGCCTGATCACCAGGTCCAGGAGGCAGAGTGAGTCAAGTGTAGAAGAATCGGTCTATGCGTCTTTCTATTTCTATTTTGCCCCACCAGTTTTCTGTCTTCCCTGGGCCCTTGGGTGATAACTGTTTTCTAAGAACAAGACAAATGATAAATATTAGCGCCTTCAATGTTCACACTCTCCAACAAGTTGGTCAGCAAGCTACCCTGGCAAGTACTCTCTCAAGTCTAGGGCTTAATGTGTGCTGCGTGCTGGAGACGCGAGTCTACAATTCTAGCACCATTATCCACTTGAGATTGCCTCTAAATAGCTGTCGCTTCAAGCGCTTCTCGCTCAGGGTCTCTGGTGACTCCGAAACTGAATCTCGTGAGCATGCTGCAGTGGGAATCACACTGAATTCCAGATAAGAGCAATGTTTGATCGAATGGGTCCCAGTGAACGGTCGCATATGCATCGTCAGATTCAATGAATTGTTTGAAATCTGTTAACTAAAATCAGAAAAGCGTTGTATGTGCATCATGTAGACGTGCGCTCCAACGGTCGGTTGTTCGGAGAACACCAAAGGAGCGTTCTATGACCCCTTCGTTAACCTTCTGAAACAGAGTATACACTGACATCACCATAACAGCAGGCGATCTGAATGCTTATCTTAATCGTCTTTCCCCAGAGAAGCGACTGGGAGATGTGTTTGGTGTTGTAAGGAGGCTAAAAAATAGTACGAATACTATCGAACACGAATAATATAATACGCAATGAGTTATGCTATTCGACAGAGAATAGCAGTGATCGTATATAAGTTTTGGCGTACTGGGCACCAGGATAGCAAAAATATGAATGGACAATGACTGCGGGGAAACTGAAATCAAATTTCCAGTTAACCGCGCGAACACTTCATGCACATTTTCTGGAGGGGTTTTCAAGGAGATCTCGAATATCGATGAGAAAAATTGAGTCTTTTACGGTGAAGGACAAGAGCAACCATCCACGTAATTGAGTAATCCAGGAAGAAATTATGTGACGGGAATGCAGTGTCACAAAGTCATAAGGAAGTATTTCTGAGGCAGTACTCCGTGACCGCTTGTGTGCGCATCGCAAGAATGCTGACAGTCCTGAAAAGGGGTGAGTTCGGGGGTAGTTTACCTATGTTTGATACACATGACTAGTAGGTTTCATGGAAGTTAAGTATATCCACGTTCACCACCAAGCGTCTTCTTCATTCGGTGTTCAAATAGGCGCTGCCATCATTCCCAACCAATCAGAATGACTCCGTCTGCCCCTGTCCACATGCCCATTTGGGTTTTCGGATGTGAACTGTGCATGGTTTAATGTACCCTTGGCTTATGGTTATCAAATTTTGTTATACTTCCAGATTCCCGTTATGGTCTCTTCTTTCTGAGAAACGCTATCCCTCTGTGCCTGCACCCAATTGAACGTTACAGTGGAAGGAAGAGGGAGCCCTTTTTCCTTCATTTCGGGAAAATTCAGTCTGTATAGCATCAGTCTACGGACGTTTGCACGTTAAGCAGCCCAGATGTGTATTAGAAATAGTATCCGCATTTGCTTCAGTGGCACGCCCCATTAGGGTATTCCCAACATTTCGCATTTGATAAGTAGTTCGAGAGTAACGTTATTCTCGAACTACTCATCAAATGCAAAGTAGGGTATTATAATTGGCTCTTAACGTTGTACAACGTTGAGAGGCAATTGTAGTACCCTACTTTTCAACCACCTCCGGTGGGCTTTCCTCAAGAGCACCGTAATCGAGACTAAGTATGAGGTGTCGTGTTTTGTATACTTTTAGCAATTGCCAAAAGTAATATTAATATCACTCCTTTCATTTTTCGAGAATCTGATGTAAACTTCATCCCGTGTAATTGTTCTAAATTTTCATATGGAAGGAAACTGACTCTCGAAAGAAGAAGCGGTCTTTTTCTAACTGAGGTTTTCGTGGGAAGATTTAAGGATTTCCAAAGGAATTATACACTGGTCGGACAGACTCGTTGAGACCTTTTAGATTTCCGTTCTATGTGCCATCTGGTTGTGTTCTGTCGCCGGTCGACTACGCAGCCACCACTTGCAGAGTTATCGGCTTATCCCATTCTTTATTTTCCTTGTCTGTCTTGTCTTACCTGATTATCGAGAATAAAACAGGAAGAGCCAAGAAATCCGAGAGGAAAGTAGCGTTAGTCCTCAGCACTTTGCAATGGACTGCGTTATGGCGATCGTCATAATCTTCTTGGAAGGTGTACAGTTTGGCCAGTGTGCTCTTTGGTACCACAGTGCTCATACCCCCTACCTGAGTAATATAACCCGCATGTAAACGAGTGCGCAATGCTCTTTTACTGCATTGACTGCTGCTTCATAGGTTCGTACGACCACGACTGACGGCTGCTTATACGAGTGCAGATGTTCTTAGATCCGTCGCAGGGATACATGTTATTTGGTTGTTTGCAAAGCACCTTGATCCTGACTGCTTGAATGTAGACGTATCTGTTTATAGTAGTTAGGTTCTTCCCATTTTCCGTCTTTTCTCTTCCGTATTGTGCAGAGTTTGCTTTCTTCATGCATTTATGGTAGTTAAGAATCGCCGAGAACCACCGATTTGCTGTTGCCAATGACGATAATGGTGACGATGAAACGTGATCAACGCACTCTCGGCCGAATCTGCAGGAGTTCCCAAAGCTCCACTTGGTCGAACAGTCGAAAGAGGGACAAAGAGCTTTTCACTTAGAAATAGCAGAAGAAGAGAAAAACCTGATCTGTAGCTGTACTGGCTGTCGACTCGATATAAGTGAGACCCTATGCGAAACAGATGGCTTACGTATCACCAATCAACCGCGATGACTTCACAGGTGGACTGAACATTTCGAAACGCAGTTCAGCTGACCACAACCAAACTATGTAAACGATGGGACCGGAAGAATCCGTTATTACGTTCCGCACGGCACTCCGTCGAAGGCAGAAGTAGCTCTCCAGCTTAAGTTATTGAGGCGTAACAAGTCTCTTGGATCAGACTTCTTTCCCACTCTTTTCAGGGATGGTGAGGGGGGGATGACAACGGAACTGACAGAACTCATGCAAACTGATTGGAAAACTGAACAGGTACCGCGTGATTGCTGCTTGTCAACAGTAATTTCGGCTTTCAAAAAAGAGGCTCGAAGTCTGTGTGACAACCACAGAGGCATCGGTCCAGTGTCTGTTGCAAACAATTTAGAGGTACGTTGATCACATTTTTACCTTGAGATGAGTCTCGAAGCATCGGCACTCTCACAGGCAGCCGACGGTCGTGGTCTTTTTAGACCTAAAGGCTACTTTCCATTCATTTGCTCGTCATGTCCTCTGAAACTGCCTTATTCGCAAGAGAGGTCCACGGAAATACGTGGATCTGTTGAGATCATTCTGTAAGCAGTGTGAGGGTTTGTGGACAACTGTCTCGGGCGTTCATCACTTCTAATGGTGTTCGTCAGTATTGTACGATCTTCTTCCCCTCATGTTCAATTTTGTCACGGAACACTCTGGGAAGCGCACTTGACGGACCAAATGTACTTGGTGTTGAGCTTCTTCCTGGCACCAGGTTGACCGATATGCGGATGACATTGATTTACTTAGCCCCTCTACCGAAGACATGCGGAACATGCTGAACAAGATGAGTGACCGGGTTTGTTTGTATGGAATGCGCTTCGCACCTTCACAGTGCTTCAAGATTGGGGTGTTTCCACTCCTGCCTTCTTCATTGCAGACAATCCGCTGAAGACTGGACAGTTTCACATATTTGGGTAGCAATATCTCGTCAGCTTGCAATATTGGTGATGAGATATCAGCGAGGGTGGTAAAGGCAAGAGTTGCTTTTGCCAACCTGTGCCATATGTGGCATCACAAACACTTTCGGTTGTAGCTGAGAGGAGGGGGTATGCAATACATGTGTGCATTCTGTTTTGCTTTATGGTTCGGAACCGTGGTCAGTTCAAAACGAAGAAGTCAACAGACTTACTGTGTTTGACGACCGTTGTCTCCGCCAGTGGGCTCCCATATTAAGTGGACTGATCGTGTGAGCAATACGGTCGTTCGTCGGTGCGTGTTCCAGAACGCTTGGGACACGCGATCAACTGTTCAGCTATTCACGTTGCATACCCTCCAATGGTTGTATCGCGTACTCTGCGTACCATCTGATCGTTTACTGTGCCGAGCATTAGGTAGTGAGACCACCCAGAGTTTGATGAAACCACGTGGTGGTCAAGCAATAGCATGGTCACCAGGTATGAACGGCCTGACTGATCCATTAAGCGAAGTGGGTATGTGTCGCTTGTTCGGCTGGGGTCCTCATGTTCACTCGAGTTGCTGGTTGAAAACGCTGTCCGAGATGACAGTGTACCGTGTTCAATGGTTTACCTGCATCCAAACAACTTCAAGTTTCTCTGGCCAATCATTTATTAGTATTTAACTGTAGTAACGTTTTCTTCTGCGATATTCTACGTCAGTGTTGGAGTGAACAGTGGCCCAAGCCGCAATACCTAATGGTGGAGCTCAAAGCTGTTGTGTTGATGACAATGATGATGACTTATGCAGATGGGTCAATAGACAGATCATGCATGTATGCTGGAGACGTTTGCCATCAATATGTGGTATTGAACACAAACACGCGCTCGGGATTATACTGCAGTGCCCCAAATTCAATCGCCGTCAGCCGTCCCACTATGCATTATGCGCATACAATGTGTGCTTGTCTGGATACATTACCACTAGCCAGGCCGCTGTTGGATCTGTCCTGACAGCATACACAGAAACAGAATTTTCGAGTAGATATCCGTCAACAGCCGTCTCCTCGGTGCCAGACGCGAGGATATGGTTAAAACATCGCGAGACGTCCATCGTGAACACTGTTGTTGCAGCGTATGCTCCCACACGCTGTAGTCCAGACTTAACCGGAAGTAACATTAATCATCGACTCACTCACCTTCTGTACACCGCGCGACACATGGACATTGTTACATCGGCTGGAGATTGAAAATTCCGAGTGGACAAGTTGAATGTTGACGACCATGACTGGGCTGGGCTACATTATCCTCATTCGTCGAATGGACAACAGTGAACATTTGCCACAGCTCTATACTGATACCGGCCTGTTTCTGACGAGTACTGGTTTTGGCGTTCTAGATTTCAGTGTGCCAGCCGGCGACCTCCACTGGCAAGTCTGGTGTGGGCACAGATTGACCAACTCGCCATCGGTCGTCGGTAGCGTGGCTGTTCTCAACACTGTAAATCAATCGAAGCACCTGTGCAAATTCGGTGTGTTCATATTGCTCCACGTTTCACTGAGCGGCGACTTCACCGTCAAACACAGAACGATGTTTTTAAGCGAGCAGATACCTAAGTGTTCTGCACTCACCAGGGTGCATTTATGGTATTGATATGTTCGCCGAGCTCGGATTCAACATACCGGACGATATTGAGACATAGCGGACACGTATCCAGCATATAAATCCTACGTGTAGTACTGTGTCGCATGATGTTACTATCCGCCCGACTGACAACAGCTTGGACTCTATGCTATCCTTGGAGCTACTTGAGGATCCTCAGAATATTCCATTCGGTAATGGGGCTAATTGGGTTCACAGGGCTGGTCGGTTGAAACACCAAAGGCAACCGAGGGAGGATCGCCAGGTCTGGTGGACGCAACAGTGCTTCGGGAAACTTTCGAAAGGAATTTCACCTCATCCCAACAGAGAGTAGCGGGAGACAGCGTATGGGCGAGATAATCTGCAATGACAATAGTGGGGAGCCACGGCGAAAAATAGAAGTGAATGGTGTCCGTGGTACCTCTCTCAGTCCACGTTGATTTCTTTCTTTCAGCCTTCGTCCATTTGATCGGAAGGTTTAGCATGTCTCACCGAACTCCGCTGCAAGTATGCCAGTTCACATATATATATATATATATATATATATATATAGAGAGAGAGAGAGAGAGAGAGAGAGAGAAAGAACGAGAGGGAGCACAGAGAAAGAGGGAGAGCAAACGGCTGTCTCTTCGTAATTCAGACCATGTGCTTCCGTTGTTCGTAGTGAGACTTCCCATCGGCATTTAACTCGCTGTTCAGATCACAAATTAGCCAGGTACAGTTTCTTCTTAAGAACTACAAGCTAGGAAAATCGCTTTTTGCAACAAACCTAGTCGTGCCTCTTAATCCTGGTCTTTTAGTCCACTGTGACCAACTAGGTACTTATTTGACCTATTCATGTCTGTTGTCCCTTTTCCCGGTTACTTCAAGCCCTATCGAAAGAACGCGCACATCAAGCGAAGGGCTTTGTAGTGGTGAAATCGCCTTCACGGGCAGCTATAAATGAATTACGTCTCCTTACCGCCGAGCACACTCGGACGTTGCTACGTAATAAAAGCTGTTTCGAAGGTCATGAAGCAACCAAACGGAGCCAGTCGCTCTATACAGAAAAAACACTTGACATTAAATTGAGACTACAATTTTAGAAGCTCATTAAACAGCACTCTAGCTCCCCCCTGTGAATCACATTCTTACATTGACAATTCGTATCCTGCAGAACGCGTGGCCGTACGGAAAGAAATGCTGCAACTCAAAGCGGACAGAGCACAGGGATCAGACGGATTCGCCAGTTATGCTCAAAGGGCTTGCTGAAATTTTGGCCGACTCAGTTGTAGATATGTTCAAAAAGTGCATCGGACGGACGAGAATTGTTGACTGCTGAAGAACTACTAGCAACACTTCGTTATCCAAGAAAGACGCCCAAATTTCGACGGATCACATGCGCTTGGGAGGCGTTTTCGAGAAGGGTCCACTGGAGGCCTAACGTTACACAATAACCACGACGACCCACATCACCTTGCGCACTGTAAGTCTTGGCCCACTCTGTTGACTTGGTATCTAGTCTTTTCCACACAGTTTTAACACCTCCGGAAAGCTAAAGTAAGATAGCCTGTTTCTGTTACCTCGATAATAACAACGCCCTCCACCGCATCCATAGGAGGATTTTACTCCGTCTTCTCAAGAATTAGAACATCCATACATCTCTCGTAGTTCTAAGTTGTTATTCTTCGGATCGCTCCTAGTTCATACGAGCAAATGGTCAAGAACCTTCCTAACCCGTCCTAAACATGAGTGATCCTGAAGGCGTGATACTTTCTCCATCTCCACTTCTCCAGAATATCAGCCTATACCCAACCCCAGGGATTAAGTTTTACTAACACATACTGATCACGTCGTTGGCGTCAAACCTTTGAGAATATCCTTCTACCTTGTTGTGCAGAGTGGATTTACTGAATTGACCAGCCGGTCTAATACATGCTCGTTATCGTTCGATGCCAGTGTCGAGTGCTAAACATGGCATTGCAGGTTCCAAATCTGGTTACGGTGAACGAACCTAACAAGCTTTAAGGAACCAGAGAGCATTCAGTTCACACGTGATCAACGTGTACGTTACATTGCAACAAACATCTCGCAAAGGAAAAGCTGTAAACTAACACTGAAAAAGAGCAGATAGTAATTATGAAAGAATTCACTGCAAAGACAATCCAACCTGCTGGAGGTAAATGTAGACAATTGTAAGCAATTGGCCTCAACAAGTTACGAGATCACAGTAACAGTTCAAAAACGAAGGTATAAGAAAAACAGTCATTATGGACAGAAGTTTCTCATGTTGTTACTGATGAGGTTAACGATGAAGGGTCATTTCAAGCTGGAACAGGGATGCAGTAATCCATAGAAAAGGTTGCTGATGCAGTAAATAAAATCTGAAATCGAAGTGTGAACAGAACCGTTAGAACACGAAAACTGGTAGATGCAAGTATTTCGTATTGACTCTTCAGTACCAAATTTACAATAATATGAAACGGCTCTGTACCATAAATTGGCACCGAAATGAGCCACATCACTTTGTCTCTGCCTAGTGGTATTCTGAGAGAAGCCTTTTTGAAAACATCAACTTCCGCTTTCTTGATAAGCGCTACCGCCAAATAGACGGGGTAGCCATGGGAAGTCCACTAGGGCCCATCTTAGCAAACTTTTCATGTTAAGAACTGAGCAAGTGTTAGCCATAGACATAGCGAGTCCGTCAAACTGCAAACGATACGCCGATAATACACTAGCATTTAGTCAGTCCAAATAAGCAATATATAACCTAGTGCAGCGCTCCAATAGTTGTCATCCCAACGTGAAAGTAACGTGTGGATTTGAGACCGATAACTGTTTGCCGTTTCTACTCACACTCAGTAGTCGCCGGGAGGGTGGCTCTAGTAAAAGAGCTGTCTATAGGAAATTCATGTGGTCCGGTCAACACCTGGACTTTAGTAGTTTCACACCGGTCCAGCACAAACGTGCACTAGTATAAACACTATTCACAAGCGCAAGATGAATCTGTGAATCTGGTGGAGGAACTACAGTTGATCACGTTCGTACTACAATCGAATGGTTATCCAAAAAGTTTCATAGAAAGACAGAGTAGACCGAAACCGACATCTCAACATGTGGTCACAGTGAAAGAGGGTTTACATAGAATTACCTCTCAATGGCGATAACAGTATGCATCAAACACAAAGATAAGTGAATTTGATTAAACGGACATTCAAGGCAGCCGAACTTTGTGTATTAGCTCGAACCCAGAAACTGCTTGCTGGACTCTGCCCTGGAATTAATGACCTTTCCTAACCCATCGAACGACTATTCCTCCAACCCACCCCCTAACTGTACGAAATAATAAAGCCGCTTCATGTTATTGTAAATTGATACGAAATGCTTGCAACTACCGGTTCTGTTCAAACTTCTGAGGGGAATGAACTGGTTGAAATAGAAGTCACGGTCACTGATATACAAGTCAGATGGCTCAGCAAAGCTCGGTTACTACTGTAAAATAGACTGTCCACAATTCGGCCTATTTACACATTCATCCATTCATTCACAAAACTCGTGAACCTTACTAGAAGGTACTACGATTCGAGCCGCCGTTCATCGAAACAGTAACCTGGAATAGCGCAGAAGGGGCAAAAAACAATGGGAAATCAAAAACGAATAAAAAACGAGACCGGATAGACATATAGTGGACGCAGATACCAGTTCAGACAGCGTTTCAAACCAGCGAACTGGGTGGTCATGGGGACTTCAATCGGATAGACTATACCTATACACATTACCCGCAGCCTTCATATTTAGTTACCACGTCGTTGTCTGACCACCACTGTATTTCGTCTCAATAAATGGTACCCGGCGTGGAAAATGCTCAAATGGCATGTAGAGTATGTGACCTAATTATTGAAGACTAGGCAACCTGATTAACTGATCGACAGATAACGTGTTTCGAGCGTTCTGAAATACGTCCGGATGAACGTTCGCATTACTCACGTGATCACCGCACTTGATGTGGGCTAGCTGGCGGAGACAACGGTGGTCAAGCAACGCAGGTCTGTTGTTATCTTCGTCGCAAACGGACCACGTTTCTTATTCATGGAACAAAACAGAACACACACACACAAGCGATATACACCCTTCCTTTCAAAAACAACTGTACGCCAGTTCGACGCCACAGACGAAACAGATTAGCAAGAGCTGAAATGCGTTTGTCATTACTGCTGATACACCGTGGGAAATGTTACAAGCTGAAGGAAGTATGTTGTGCAGGTATGTCAAGCGGTCAACGGTCTCAAGCGGACTGCTTACAACACAGAAAGTAGAGATGCCTCACCGTTGAAGCAAAAACTGCGTTTTGAAAATGATCGTCACGGTCGTAAACTTTGTTCAACATGATCAGCGGAGGATATGAGCAAGACAGCGTCACCCGCATACACTATTTCGATCAATTTAGTGTCAGGAAAATAGTCAACTTCAAGCTCATTGTAGTCCTCAGGTGTAAATTCCATACTGTCATCCATGACAAAATTGAACAGGGAGGGAGTGAATGTGTATTCTTGGAGAACACGAGTCCATAAAATCTCATCCCACTTGCAGAGTGAACATACAGTGATCCTAATATACTTCAGCTAACGTAGCTGAAAACCAAATGGGCGCAAGATTTCTGATGTGTTCAACGGCTACGGATTGCTGGTAGAGGTCATCCGAAGAATAATTGTGATATCAAACCAAATACTGACTAAAATGCCCGAAGTCGGAATCGCAGCTGTCGGAGTTGTCATAAGATGAACTGCAACCTAAACAAACTTGAAACCTAACAGAAAACCTGAAGAATAACATTAATAGACGTCTCTAGAGTGGTTAGAAGGCGGCTCTTCTCGTGTCATGGGCCTCCAAAAGAATTTTGATTGTTCATTACGATGGCGGTCACTGCCGAGTGGTGGTCAGTATGGACAGGGTTGCTGCATGACGGATCAACGTTTGTGCACAAGTATATGCAATATAAACGTGCAAGATCAACAGCAAATTGGACCTACCTGAGGGGCTGGAGGAACCCAAACACGACCAGTCGATCGTTTACTTGGAGGTATTGGTGGCCAGGTCTTATGTGAAGATAAATGGCGGCGTAGATTAGAAGCTTGAGTGAACTGGCGACCGCACAAAACGCACCTATGTGGCCCCCCGCTAGTGTGGATACGTAAATGGGCCTCCAAATGGCTGGGACGGATAAAGGTGTGTGTACAGTGTGGACATGTTCGATTGTCTAATGTGGCTTCCGTGGGATTGAGGGAGTGCTCGATCGCGTAAGAGGAATGTGGCTGGAGGGGTGGGGGCGATTCCGGTGGAACGTGTGCAATTGGGTGCGCGGGGATTAGAGATGCACCATCGGAGAAATGTGGTACACACAACTCTCTTGGCTAAAAAAAGAGCAAAGGGCCAACAAGAGAAGATTTCGTGAATTTGAAATGTGTCAAGTAAGAATGGCAGGAAACTAAACAATACCCATTGATATCCAGTTAAAATCTAGTACATGGATAGAATGTAACTCCTTAAAACCAATGGCGTTCATTAGTCTTGACACTCCAGAGGACAGAGAGAAGGATATTCAGTTTCACAACAAATAGCATAAATTCAGTCTCCACGAGCAGTTACGGAGACGAAAAACTATACACACGTGTTATCACCCATGAAGAAGGAAGAGCAGCTTTACAGAAAGTCACATAACGCGTATCCAAAGTAGGAATAATAAATACCCAGCATTGAACGGATGTGTCAAGTACCAAGTTGGTCAAACATATTGCCAATCGTCCACAAAATTAGGAACCAAAAGGTCTAGTTCTTAGGCGAGAAATATGCACGGGTTAGCTTTAGAAACCATGTAGCCCCACAACTAGCAAGTCGCTGAATAAGGTTAAACTGGTCATTACCGAACTTCGAGTGAGCACAGGAAATGTTAAAACCACAAATTCAGTTCAGATTTTAAGACATAAGCCTCGAGCATCCGATTGTGTTTTTCATAAGTCGCATCAGCAAACCTGAGCTTCCTCAGCATCTGTTGAGTGCAGTCCTTCATACCGGGAAAAGCAAGCGACCGTGAATGCAGACAACGGGACAAATCAAATAACCTAAGCACGGCACGTATCGGAATTGTGAACTCGATATCAGAATCTAGTGTCCAGTCCAAAGGACTTATCCAACGGGCACGCCCACAACCGAGTCGAGTGAGCGAACGGGCACAATACAGCTACGGTAGGGCGGGGGTAAGAGCGCATTTCCAGTGTTGTGGTTCAGCCCCATCAGCCCAATGGTATGATCACCACGGTCCACGACCTACAGCACCTGTCTATTCAGGAACGTAACTGTAACCGTTTCAGCAATGCAGGACTGGGAACCAGCATGCGACGGTAGGTGTGAATGGACAAAAAAACGGTACTGCCCTCACGGATCGTGTCATCACGATGGTTTTCTAACCAGGCGATAGACGTTAAAAAGCTGCACTCATGAACGAAACAGATTTACAAATCACTAAAACACTGATCAAAGCCTAACAACCCTTCCAAAAAAATGGATTTACCATTTGTGGACTCTGACGTGACACATCGCATCCATGATGTGAAAACAATAAGCGTCGTTTATGTCCTCTCACATCACATCCATGGTAAAGGCAAATTGTGTGATCGATATATATATATATATATATATATATATATATATATA
>QNGE01005348.1:1445-29831 GCA_008508345.1 Paragonimus westermani | reverse complement strand
ATATATATATATATATATATATATATATATATATATATATAGGTAGCTACGGGCGCGGGCGAAGAAGTACCAGTTTGTACCATCCAGTGCATCGTTAAGGCCGGATGTATTAACAACTGCGTGACGCAGTTTGACATCGCGTTCATCCAGCCCGATTGATTGGTGTCGTGTGCCGTATCCGATTTGCGGCATCTTTGTCGTGCATGAATAATCTGTTGATAATAGTAGATTTTCCTAATCCACTTTCGCCGGCAACCATGAGCAATATTTAATTCAATAGTCACCTACAACAATATTCTCGTGCTGTCCTCCGGGTTCAATATGCCACGCAGGGCGACTATCATATATTTTGGCTCCCACGAAATTGGCATGGTCGCGAATCAAACATTTGATAAAATCTATATTACTCGCAGCTTATTAAACCTAACCACCAAGTTCTCGGACTCAATCGTTCTTTAGTCTATACCCCCCATTCTCTGGTCGTCCTTTTAGGCAACCAAAGTTCCACTCGAATATATATCTTCGTGACAATTTGTTTTACGGTTTCAACAATAATTTGATGCATAGTACAGTGGGCAAATTGTTGATTGGTGTTTGACGTTCGATGTTTAGGGAGCGCAACGTCAAAATTCATCTCGTTCATGCGTTTCCATCTTCCTTTCTGTGACACGTCTGTAGTACGGCATGATATCGGACAATCACAATTAATTAATTGGGAGACTTTTATACGTACATAACTAGGGGCTACTCGAGCCTTGTTCTTTAATCTCGGACTACTCTTAACAGTATTTATCGGATGGATTTTATAAAACAAAGGTCTGTGAACATCTTTTCAACTAGTCTAGGGTGCTCCGTAATTGAGTAGACGACATTCCACATTTATCTATTTGCTAATATATTGTTTATTCTGTTAAAATAACGTTGTAGTCTTGAAACCACGAACGAAATAAGTTAACCTGGTGCTGTTGGTAACACGCGTGTCAATTAGCATTGGACTGTATTCTGCTGATGACGCATTTCACTTGTTTAGTTGCAAGATGTAGATACCTTGATGTTGAACGTTTAACTATAGGCGAAACTGTTTTTAGAAGTTAAATCCTTTCCCCTCTTATTTTCTCTTTCTGTACAAGGTTTGTTTTTTTCTTGATTGTTGTGTGCTAGTTAAACGTTACCGATAAACACTGATATACTACTGTTTATCATGATGATGGTGGTGGCGGTTGAGGACAAGGTTAGAGCATCCTCTTTATGCACTCCATTTTTGAGATGGAATGTTTGCACACGTACGTACTGCGAAACGTTGATGAGAATTTCTCTCGTGAACTACCATATCTTCATTAACTCCTTCAAAGTGAGTTCTTGTATGGAATTCCAGTAATGCCAAGTTATCTGTTTGATATTTTGATTTTAATGGACCATTACGCCTCTTTCCAATGTGTTAAAAATGCGTTAGCTTCTACACAATCTTCGACGAAACTCGAGGACAACTCAATTTCCTGCTCGTATACCATCCATACTACTACGTTTGAACCTGTTGATTTGATATTCTGCAGTTTAGTGAGATGATCACAGTTTGAATTCGCAATCTGGCAGTACCAAAGTCTTCAGACTGTCCCGAAGACGATCTTATACTCACGCATGTCTTGCGTCAGCTGACTGTCACTGAATGTATGGTCTTAGGCTGTTTGACGGTGATGTTGAGTCCGCTTTAAACACTTGAAAGCTATCTAGGATAGTAAACTTCGAAGACAACTTTTTAAAATAGATATGACTGTCCCTTTTTTTTGCCGCGTGTACCTCCGATTGGCGTATTGTACTTTCATGGCTTCGTTCTGTGATTGTGTTCTCTTCCGCGTTTTTGGAGCAGGGCTTGCTTCTCTCCTACCATGCTGGCTACTTCTGTTACGCTTGCTACTTTCGGTAATTTCACATTCATGCTTGTAGTAAGCTTGATCAATTCCTCAGTAAGAGCTTCTTTTGTAGTCGTTTTTCTCGTCTGAAACTCCGTCCAAAAAACTCTTGGCAAATGTCAAAAACTTTGTCCACGTGTATATACAGCAGCTTCAGCCGTGCCTTTGGCAAGTATATTCTCAAATCATATAGCACTCAGCCAGGTGATCGAAACCAAATCCGACACTGGACATATTTTTGCAGAACCAACACAGACCTGTGGACTTGACGTTCCGTTTTGGGACCACGGGTTTAGAAATGAGAAAAACCTTGTCACTCCATCCTCACAACCCGGATTTTATATATTAATGTAGAGACCGAGACTAATCCCCGGAGCTCATGAACTTACCGGACGGTGACGCATGACTCGTCACTACACTGTCTGACCCAGTGGGGCTCGTAAAGTGCATTATACATCTTGGACGATAAAACGTCATCACGCGATAGTATCTGCTTCTCAACAAGTACAAGGAGTAGTTTATGGACACGAAATCCCATCGGAAGCGTTCTCTAGTCACTGGTGTATTATCGGCGGAAGTAATCGGAAGTCCGTCCAGATCGTAGCTCTGTCTACTCTGTTGCCACCTGTTCTCTGTAGCGTGAGTTTGCTCCAGTACATAAAATCCTACAGAGCCATACGTAGTCTTGGGAATTTTCTCATACTTTTGATCAATATTCCAAGAGGGACGTCGTACTAGTGTTACCTTTCATTTCCCGGCTACTTGGTTTGCAGCACTGCAGAGGTAGCTATATTGCCTCTTCAACCTTTTCATTCACCTTGATGTTAGTTAAGTTTTCATTTTTCAATCTGGTAGAAGCTTAGCTCTTTCCTTTTTATTGAGCAGAACGCGACCTACGTAATTTCAGACCGAGTTGCTCAATCAGAAAGTAGTGTTTCGAATTCTGCATACCTTTTTCATTTGCAAGGCTGTACGTGGCTTAGTTAACCAACTCGAATGAGCTATACTCCGTACTAATTGCTGTTTGTAACGGAAGTGTTTTTCATGTTGGCTACCGGGTTATTGATGTGCACGAAAGCTGTTCGGGATAATATGATGCGATGGTGAGGACAAATTTCAGTCGATTGCACAATCGCTGGTATATTAGTTTGAATGGACCCTCGAAACGCTACATTAAGCCGTTTTTGCTTGTGGATTTTGGCCGATAGCTTTTTTGTGTACAGGCAACGCATGCAGTTGTTCAGTTCATAATGTTTAAGCGATTAATCTCTGTCCGGGTAGATTTAGGAGTACGTCCAAGGTATCGGGTACAAAATTGATAAAGTTATCCTGTGTTGCGTTTGGATTACAGTCGATTATGTTGACTATTGGTGTGGGAATGTTTGTTTTAGGATACAGAAAGTGGCTGTTTTTGACAGCACTTCAATCTTTTGAATGGTCTTGTGCTTTTTATCCGTTGATCTCCGCACTGAAACTTTGACTTCCGAACCCCTGTAATGTCAATTAATCGTCCAACGAATATCCAGTGATGTGAGCTGTCCGATTTTTGTGTATTAAAAATCCGTGCGGTTCCGTTAAGTACGTAGAGCTGTTGACTAAAAAATCCTGACTTCAAAGTAGAGCATCCACTTCACAATTATGGTGTGCAGTATAGCAAACTTTGGCTGGGATCTGGTGCCGGTGTTGCTTACTTCATTTCTTGCGGGCGTCCGTTATCACAATATTTTATCCGCGGTCGTATTTGTTTGGTATTTTGTTCGCGCTTGTTTGGTTCACTTTCAGTGAAACTAGAAGGCGATGGAGGTTGTAAGTTCGGTTTGGTTTGGTTTTTCACCATATGTATGGATCCTGTAGGACAGTGAAGTGACAAGCAAGACTTGTTTTCTGTGTTTGACCGTCCTACTAACTATAGTACAATAAATAAGGGAACGGTGACTAAGGTGTATAAACAGATCTTTCGACAGGGAATACAGCCACGTAATCACTGTTCCAAATTGTTTCTTTGATTGTAAACCAGGGGAGGTTGTGACCGTACAACCTTCTTCTGATGACAAGCATCGTGTTTACACAGTCAGACACGAATCTCCCGCGACATTTCCACAGGATTTCCCATTCGATTTATGTTGCTTGACACGAGCAAACAAGTGAATGTACACAAATGCTGGTTGTGGCAAATGGACATTTGACTTTGAGTTATAGGATGACGATGAAGATTAGACGAAGGCTCACGCACACTTGAACTCCACGGCAGCGTGCTTCGACTGACTTGAGCTTTCTTGTGATAATTTTTCTGTAAGATTTCCGTTAAAGGAAGACTAATGAGTGCGCAGTCTTATTCACAGAGGGTGACGGGCCTTCGGGATAAAACGCGTTAGGTGGCAAGATCATGTATTGTAGTGTCTGTCTAAGCGTACAGGCTGGCGTCAGGCTGGCATGGGGTTTCGTTTTCCAATTAACAGAACCAAACTGTCAGAGTGGACATACTGACTACCCCGTCGGTTTCTTATGCACTTTTGGTTGTACTGAAAGTTTTTTCTTTGTGTGTTGGCATCTAGAAGATCTAATTGGCCGCTACCACTTAACTCCTCAGGGAATTTATGACTGCTGGAGGTCACCTTAAGAGCTGATATAACTGTTCACGTCGGAATCCTCATTGATGACGCAAAAATGTCATCCGAATAGGGCCTACGAAATGTGAATTATTGGATGACCACACTCAACTGATCAGTCTCCAGGTTGCTCATGAAAGTGTCAACTAAGAAGTGACACAGTAGCGAGCGGATTGCCACTGCATCTCTGTGACCAGATTTCACTCGTAAACGGATACTGAACGTTATTAGTGCATGGCTTCCGTTGTACTCTCAGTTCATTTTTTGGGATACCTGTATGTCAGTTGTTGCATTCGAAGTAATCGCATAGGCGATCAGTAGCCTGTTATTGAGGTGCATATGCAAATAGTGAGCTGACGTCTGGTGTGAACATCCTTTGGTTGTTAAGGTTTGAGTCTTGGATTAAGTCGGTGATCTGAAATGTCCCCCTTATCCTATGGAGTTCAAACGATCATCATTAAGCTACTATGTATGCCGTCCTTTGCATAGTGGATCGTATATACACTGCCCGATATAAACACTGTTCCTCTCTAATGGTCAGATTCAAGTCGAAGAACGTCAACTCTTCGATCATGACATTTGACCCTATAACGGGCAGTTTCTAACACTCGCCGTGTGTCAGCTTTGTTGGCACCAATAAAACTTCACTGTTCTAACCAAATATTTCATGTCCTGGCTGGAGTGGGCTTGCAGCATTACGGTCTTTGTTAGCAGTGCAACCGAATCTATCCGTACATCATCAGGTTTAAGATGCGTTGATGGAAGTGGCAAAGGTAACCGTTGGACTGCTTTTGGTGTCTTCGGCTCATCTTACGCAGGCTCGCTGTCGCATAGTCACCCCGCCGCAATCGATACCTATTTACTCTGTAGTGCTGGAACACGGCATGGACACCCGGCACTCATTTTGTTCTGATAAATTCTTTCGTGCAGGGCTGGTATCAACCTTTGGGAAAAACTGAATCGGGACAGCGTTGGAGCTGTCATAAATGGCTACACTCTGACCACAGTGGGCGCCAACCATCTCTTCCCGTGACAGTTCTTCCACATTCTATTCCTTCTTTGCGTGCTGTTTCTTCGGTTGTGGGGAAGTACAGTGTCTAAACTGTAAGTATTGACAAGCCAATGTTTTGATCTGCCCGCTAGAAATGTGCTAACTTTCATCTCTGCACGACATGTTATGATTCTGTGGACGCCCACTGAAACAGTGACCTCTAGCCCACTCAATCACAAAATCACACGTATGTCAGTGATTTGTCAAGAAAATGTTGAAAGTGACACAATGTACATGTCTGATGTTGCAAGCTAGGATCGAAAACACAATTTTGTAAGTTATTCACAAGGGAGGAGCATTTTTATTTTGGGCTTTTATTCAAGCAGAGGCAGAAGACAACTTGGCACATGAGATGCTTTATCTTCAACTCAGTCTTTTGTGACAATTCTCTGCAAGAATTAGTGACAATTTCACTAGATGAACAATTTGTCGGACGGAAAATGGAGATGGCAAACTACCGTTGTGCTTCTTGCAGCTGCAGATGTTTCATCCACACTATCCATAATGAGGCGATGGAAACCGGTTTCTCTCTGTTGAATATGTGTTTAAGTGAGGAATTTGAGGAAGAAAATTCACCAACATGTACTATGGTTGATCAGGAGTAATTTCAGTAATAACCAGAGCACGTTATGTCCTGCTTTGTTCTTCATCTTGAAGCCGTTCAAATCTTTGACGTTAGCATGTTTTAGTTTTTATACTGGCACCGTAATGGTCGCTTTTAGTCTGAGTTGTCTATGTGGTACGGTGTGCGCTTACAGTCGATAGCTGAATCGATGACTGAATTAACTCACCATAGTCCTAGTTGCCCGTGGTCGATCTTGAGACAAATTATTATCGTGCGCATTCTCTTGGAATCTTGGTCCAACACCAAACGGTGTGGATTGAAGAAGAACAACCCTACGTGCAAATCATGGGGTATTGTCGACATCGCTTTTTCCAGCGTGTCCGGATTAAGGGGCAACCATGACAATTTGACCCTGTGCTGTACATTTTGTACATTTGTTAGCCATCGTACGTAAAAGCGATCAACCTACAATCCTTGGCAAGTCAAGCATGATTCCCGATGGAATAATGCGTCACTGTCTATTTGTTTGTTATAACATGATGGGTCTTCTCAAACGTGACATGTCTTGATTCAGTGTGAAATGGTAAGTAAACTAATCCCGAGACCACTTGTTCTGGTTTGTTCAGAATACTGCTTAGGTGTTGCTGGGATCGGTAAAATTATGAAGCACACTTCAAGTAGCCATTACTTGACTTCACCACTCGGGAGAGGTAAGTCGGGAGCGAGTTGTGTATCTTCGGATCCAGCATAGTAGTACCACTTGTTGTTTCGTTTCCCTGAAGGTTAGCTGTGCGCACTGCGGTGACACTGTTGTTTATTTGTATGTCGTGATCCCTATTTGTTTCTAAAGCTCGTTTTGGGTTCAGGTTCTGACAAACAGTTATCACAGATCTGTCATTGATAATGGTTAATGGTTTGGCTCAACGTTACACTGCGACCGCTATAGATGGAGCTCGATTACTCTATGGCCATTTTAATTACTCCATCATCAGTTTTTACTGCGCCGGAATGTTTACCCTCTGAGCTATCTGCCTCTGCGTGAATTTGTGCAGATTCACCTGTGATTACTCATTTTGTGGAATTGGAGAGGTTGTTACAAAATTCATATTTGCGTTCGAAAGAAGAATTGGATGGTAGACTTTTTTTCAGGTTACTCTTTGAGGCGATGATCGATTGCCCTCGGGAAAATATCTCTCTTTTCCCCAAGCTTTCGTGTGTGCTTAGTTTGTGAGACAGTTCAAACGACATTGTTTGTTCGGGATTTCAGCCTTGTCATTTGGGATGGTAATTGGCATATGTGGCCTCATGTGCGCGTTACGGACAGTCTTGTCAGGGTTCCGAATGTACTAGTCGATGCTCGAAAATTTTTCTCACGAACAAGTTCAGCGTTTTTAGATGACTGGAACTTTTCATTCACTCCAATGTAAGTTCCGAAGGCATACCTCGTTGGGTTTTGCATTTAAACAGTCTATAATTGGTGTTGACATCTTAGTGGCAAATTTTTGATGACGCACTCATACGCAATTAAGCAGTGTAATTGTATTCAGCTTATGGGGTTGCAGTAATTTCAGGGTCGGTGGCAATTTTAGGAATGTTTCATGCTATACATTCCTATTCTTTGCGATATCTGGAGAACGGTAGTCAGATTGGTTGCTAGGGTAAATTTGCTTGACCAAATTAGCACTTATGGTTTTGTCAACTGTAGGTGTACCAATAAAAACGAAAACTTTCTGGATAAATGCGCTGGGCTATTAACGTAGGATCACTTCTCATGTTCGTTTCAACACTATGTTAAAATTTATCCACGCCCTCACTAGTTTTCAATATTCACTCCAGAAATACTCGCACATCTTTATTGTAACCTTCTAAACTGGCATTCCAAAAATAGGTCGTTGAATTATTCTACAGCTCATTTTGTTGTCCGAACTTAATCCTGGCATTTCTTCGGACTGCTTTTTGTCAACTCAGATTCTGTTTTTCGAGGCTCGAAAGAAAAAGGACTTGTATCTTTGGTTAAGCTGCGTACCGAATGGCCCTTCGGCCAAATTTCTTGTCGAAAATATCCACACCACAGCCGAGCTCAAATTGACCGGTAATTGCTTGAAAGCCAGTCGCCCGGTATTGGCATTCGACGCTGTATTTGACGACCCTGGTCAACCACATTTGCGCCTACTACGAGAATTGTTCGTACAAACTTTGGGTACGCCCAACCAACATCCACGTTCTCAAGCTTATTTGGACAAAGTGTTCACTTTTGGCCATCTGAACGATCGTATATGGTTCCGTACCTACCAGATAGCCGAGGAAAGTGGGACCTTGGTGGAAGTTGGTGAGTCCTACTTTTTGAGTATCTGCTCGCATATTCTTAGACTCGGACAATGGTTGAACGGTGTACATTTTACATTGCTGTGTGTGTATGTTTGCGCGTGCTGAAGCCACTTGGATGGTTGCACCAATTAAAACTTTTGTGTTTACACGTGCGACCATCTCAATATTTTTATTGTACATACGTGAATTTATTGGGGACAGATGGACTGTTTAACCGAAAACATACTGCGTGTACAAAGAGCATAAACGTGAAAATGGGTATTGACGAATAGTTGACAGCTGTTTGTTCCCTCAACTTTTAAAAATTTACATACTTTTGAAAAGCATGGAAGGAATTTCATAGCTTTAATTTCCTACGAAAGTATAAAGAAGGAGAGAATTTTCTACGGTAGCGTGACATTGGCACCTGATGTGGAGTACACCTAGCAAGTTTAAAGAAGAGCACATTAAATGGTGATAACAATAACACAGAGGACGAAGACAGACAAGTTTTCTGTGAGGAGATGAAGTTTGCAGTTGTGCGTACGTAGTTGGCGAGTCGCATGGCTTTGTCTTGGACTCGATCAAAAAACGATATAATTTTGAAACCCCCTACCATAGACGTTTATTCTAGAGTGGGGAAAACCTACGAGTTATAAACCTGCGATAACTTAGGAGTCAAAAATTTGCTTGCACTAAAAAGACCCATTTTTTGCAAAGTACGAGTAGCCAACAGTTGAATGTGGGAGACCACTTTAGGCTATATGTAACCCCGTGAGAGTTAACTCTGTGGAACACAGAACAAAATCGGGATCAAACGCAGTTGTAATGTGAGCTGTAGAAGTTCGGAGAGCGAGAATGGGACAAATGTAGACAGATTTGGGAAGGCTGAAGATAACCGCTTTCGAGGAACCTGTGCTACTCGGATTCGCGGTTTGGAATAACCCTAGGGATTATTTTTGAATTCGAACCTCCCGTAGGTAGTAAGGAAAACATCTCGGACTAGCCGTAACAAGCAGTTGTTTTACATCGTACGAGAACTCGGAATTATGAACACATTATTACAGGTGTCAGAGTTTGTCACAGGTTGGCCTCGGTAACGCATGCAATGCGACAGGCTGTAATCTGGTTGTTCCAATAAAGAACATAGAACTTGGCGAATAGCNGTATATGGTTCCGTACCTACCAGATAGCCGAGGAAAGTGGGACCTTGGTGGAAGTTGGTGAGTCCTACTTTTTGAGTATCTGCTCGCATATTCTTAGACTCGGACAATGGTTGAACGGTGTACATTTTACATTGCTGTGTGTGTATGTTTGCGCGTGCTGAAGCCACTTGGATGGTTGCACCAATTAAAACTTTTGTGTTTACACGTGCGACCATCTCAATATTTTTATTGTACATACGTGAATTTATTGGGGACAGATGGACTGTTTAACCGAAAACATACTGCGTGTACAAAGAGCATAAACGTGAAAATGGGTATTGACGAATAGTTGACAGCTGTTTGTTCCCTCAACTTTTAAAAATTTACATACTTTTGAAAAGCATGGAAGGAATTTCATAGCTTTAATTTCCTACGAAAGTATAAAGAAGGAGAGAATTTTCTACGGTAGCGTGACATTGGCACCTGATGTGGAGTACACCTAGCAAGTTTAAAGAAGAGCACATTAAATGGTGATAACAATAACACAGAGGACGAAGACAGACAAGTTTTCTGTGAGGAGATGAAGTTTGCAGTTGTGCGTACGTAGTTGGCGAGTCGCATGGCTTTGTCTTGGACTCGATCAAAAAACGATATAATTTTGAAACCCCCTACCATAGACGTTTATTCTAGAGTGGGGAAAACCTACGAGTTATAAACCTGCGATAACTTAGGAGTCAAAAATTTGCTTGCACTAAAAAGACCCATTTTTTGCAAAGTACGAGTAGCCAACAGTTGAATGTGGGAGACCACTTTAGGCTATATGTAACCCCGTGAGAGTTAACTCTGTGGAACACAGAACAAAATCGGGATCAAACGCAGTTGTAATGTGAGCTGTAGAAGTTCGGAGAGCGAGAATGGGACAAATGTAGACAGATTTGGGAAGGCTGAAGATAACCGCTTTCGAGGAACCTGTGCTACTCGGATTCGCGGTTTGGAATAACCCTAGGGATTATTTTTGAATTCAAACCTCCCGTAGATAGTAAGGAAAACATCTCGGACTAGCCGTAGCAAGCAGTTGTTTTACATCGTACGAGAACTCGGAATTATGAACACATTATTACAGGTGTCAGAGTTTGTCACCGGTTGACCTCGGTAACGTATGCAATGCGACAGGCTGTAATCTGGTTGTTCCAATAAAGAACATAGAACTTGGCGAATAGCCACTACGATTGCTCAGGGATGGATTACAGTCATTAGTTTAGTGCGTTGCACTAGAATGTACGATATGGCTTTCATTTGGATGGCGTGCAGTAGAAGCGGGGTCAGCCCATTACCCTCTTATTCACGACCGCGTTGGATTGCTGCAGCTCACGACTGCCATGTATGTCATTAGTTCCAGTTGAGTTCTCCTTTAGAACAACTGATCTTTTAACTTCGTAGGTTTAGCCGGATTCTCCAATGTGTTTCAATGATGTTCTCCCATCCTAGTTCATACTTTTGTTTCTCTCGAAATTTTGACCTCTCACTGGACTTTCGAACAATGGCCTGCTTAGATATTTTCTGTGAACTAAGCTAACGAGACGCCATTAGCCCACGTTCTCCGACAAGTAGGTAAACAGGCTATTGTGTATCGCATTTCTGCGACTGAAGTTTACGATTCTCACATCGTCATGAGGTCTAAGTAAGTGTTCAGTTACCTGTTCGCAAAGCATCTTTTCCTTGGATCTTTTGTCGCGGTCATGCGGGATTGAAAGTCATACAGATTACTAAAATACATTAGTGTTTGTGTTTGGTTGAGTGGATCGGAGGGCCACCGTAAAACTTTGTTTCTCGGTTAACACTTGTTGGCACAAGTCAGAATAGCGTTGTCCGCTCATTATGTATATACGCACTCCAACAGACCTGAGTTCACATGCGGATCAGTATGCCCTCTGCAGCTGGTTAGTCACTCAGACTTGATTGTGTTTATTCTCTGTTTGGACGCTGTATGTAGCCTTGCTTTAGAGGAGGCGGAATTAGGTGATGCATTTTGTATTCGATTGTAACATGCAAGCTATCATCGACGTTCATTAAAATCGTGATGGCCCTCAACCAACTTCTTTGTTGCGTACGCGAAGAGGCGCCGCGCTGATTGGAGGCCACTTTGTGTCGTTAATTGGTACGCAACTCACAGTTACGTCATAGTTGTAGGTGGTTGGACACCGTGCCTGGGGAGCTATTTCTATAAAAAGTCAAGAATTTTGATAATGAACGAAATATAGTCATTGGTGGTATACGGCACCAGGTTTGAGTTAGATGCATAGTTAGATGCACAGTAAAATCTTCAGATTCCCTCAGTATATTGTCTCTTTACGTATATCACGGTATTCCTAGATCGCATTTTTATGAGTGTAAACTGTTTGGATTTACCTATACGAAATTATGGCCTGAACACCATAGTGAACGTATGGAACGTATGGTCACAAAATTGGATTAAAAAACGCGTTCTTGCCAGAATGGTTCAAGTTCGGTAGGAAAAATTTCTTGGTGTATGGTATACAATGCAACGTTGTTCTACCTTTGAAGAGACCAGAAGTCGTGTGCGTTAACCTTCAATTCACAGTGTTGCTTCCTGAAATGTTTTAACTGGAATACTCTTGTTTTGTTTTCTGCTAGTATCATTGGTTCATTCCGGTCATACTTGGGAAGGTGATTATATCGAACATTACATTTCGTGCTTTCACTCATTTCTCCAGATAAGAAAATTAAAAATTGATAATTTATCAATGTAACGACTAGCCTCACTGTTATCTCGCACATTACGTGTGAAACGCACTTTGGGGTCGCGTAGTACAACTTTCAAAGTAGACTATTCTCAGCATTACCAGACTCACTGCAGGCACTCTGCATCGAACTGTTGGTCGTTTCACTCACCTCGAGTTAATTGAGATGTTCTGGGCAGTGCGTCTACGTGAGTAGTGTGTATAAGCGTAATCTTTACTGGCCGCCGTAATCCGTGAAGTTAGACGAACGTCCGGTTGCCGTCAAAACGAGGCTGGACCTTGACGTGGTGTGACGGCTTGTACATCTCGGTTATCTGTTAGGCCGAACTAGACGGTGGGGTGACCGCATCGACAGAGTTACTCATATCGAGCAGACCTGTATAGCGCTGGTCGTCCCAGCCCACATACAACCATGAATAATTACAATACCAGTAATCCCAACAGCATCGGCCGTCTCGCAGTGCAAACCAGGTCGGTCCATCTCCTGGTCGCGACAGAGTGCATAGGCCAAAACATGCTACTGTTGGTCTCTACTCTACTGTCCTATCGTCATGCCCTTCCCGACCTTCATTCCGGATAATTACTCTACAAGTCCCACAACAGATATAGCTAATCATAGTAACACAGCATCGGTTCCGTCTCTTGCCATTCAGCTTCAGGCCTCCTTTCTCCCTTGCTTAGATCTAGAACGCGAATCAATGTAGACACATTCAACGTTCGCACGCTAAAAGAAAGAGATCAACAGACTACTGTCGCACGAACGTTAGACTTGTTGACTGTCAATGTTGTATTTCACATACTGGAATCCGGGACAGTTGTCAACGTATGTTACTAACAACACTTGTGTTGTCTACCCGATACTGGTTGTACACTTTGGGTGACTCTACGGCCGCCGTTACCGATCAGGCTGGAGTAGGTACAGTTCTCAGCAGGACAGCTGCAGCCGCATTAGCACATTGAATCTCTGTTAACAGTGGACTGTGCTGTGCGCTTGAAAGTTTCCTTTAAGGCCAGCTATAGACGCAAGACTTTCAGAAATCTATTCATTGTGTTTACTTACGCTCCTACTGACTGTAGTGACGTCGGCCTCAAGAACGCCCCTTATTCGGATCTGGCCCCTTCGGTCGACACATGGTTCTGATACGGTCGTCCTGGCCGGAGATATGAACGCTCAGGTCGGTCGTCTTTGTGAGGTCGAGTGTCGTCTAGGTGGCAGGTTCAGAATAGCATCACACCGTTTGGATAATGGCGGGCGATTGTTGTAGCTGTGCGCTGAGCACGAGCTATTTTTATGCGGCACTAGTTTTAGGCATCGTGCACATCATTGCACTACTTGGCGCTCGCCTTCTCCAAATCAGGCCTGGTTTCAGATATACCACATCGGTGTTAGTTATACGTGTCGGGGTTCTATTTAAGACTGTCGTTCTTATTGCAGCACGCACTTGAATTGAGATCATACTTTGACACGTTGTCACCTTGTTCTTATTCTTGCTGAGCAAAGACTCTACGGACAGCAACGACCAGCTGATGAGAAACTGGCTATACCGTCGGTAAAGTATAATTAACAGACCAGCTTAGAAGGCTGTCTTAGCAGTTCTCACTCGGACGATCCTAATAGTTGCTGTACTCAAATCTCACAGACAGTTCGGGAAGCAAGTACTATAGCATGCGGCGCGAGGATTAATGGGCTGCACAGACATTGGATCTCGGAGACATCCCAGGAGTTGTTAGGAGCCATACTGAACGTTCCTCCTTTCAGTTCACATAGCTCCAAAATAGATGTCCGTAGGAAACTGAAACATAGCCTAAAGGCTGATCGTGAGGTCAAGGAAATGGAGACGGCTTTTGCTTCAGGAAACACCAGTAAACTCTACAAGCCTATTCATACTACTATTCCAAGGTGACTGTCTGTCAGTGAAGCTGTCAGCTTACGGAACACCCACCTGTAATCAGTTCAGAAGGTTAGAGCGATAGATAGAACACTTTGAGGGTCAATTTAGCTGGCCTGCTGCTTCTACTGTATTGCCGCCACAAACATGTAGTGTAGCACCCTGGTCAATAAATTTGGAGCCACCCGAGTATACAGGCTATAAGTTGTATTTCTGCTCTCAAACGTATGGCTGCTGGTCTACATGGTCTCGTGCTGGCACTGAAGGTGGGGGTGTGTGTTAGTAGAGGCTTTGATTCAGTTGTTTCAACGTGTGTGGACGACAGAGGCCATTCCTGCTTGCCGGGGTCACGCAATAATAGTTTCTACGTTCAAGAGAAGTATCAGGGGCTCTTGCGAAAACCATGGGGGGAATTTGTATGACCTCAGTTATTACTAGGGTTCTGGCATCCATTGTACTTCGTCGACTCACTGCACTTAGGGAAGGATAGGTAGGGTTTCGTCCCGGGCGGGGATATATACGTCACATTTTAACTCTTCGTCAAATTCTGGAGCATCCTCATGTGTGCCGCCGGCCAACACTTAATATATTTCTCGACTGTAAAGGTGTGTTCGATTCGGTGGATTTTTCAGAGTTGGTTAAACGCAGGGGTGCGCTGACAAAGTATGTGAATATACTATCGGCACTTTATCCCCATACTTCAGCTGAGGTTAGGGTTTACTCTGACTGATCTTGGTTTGTTGTTTGACAACTTCTAAGCGAAACAAACAACGCTGAACGGTATTTCGCGTTCCGTTTTGTACTTCGGAGCGCTCTTTGCAGCCTCAAAAATGCAAAGTACTTCTACAAGACTGTTGTGATTACGTAGATTAAATGTTAGATAGGGATGTCCTGGAGGTTGTTGACCAGTTTTTGTACTTGGGAAGCTGGATCAGCGGCGTCGGTGGAGGTGTTGAGAATGAAGTGTGAATGCGTATCTGTAAGTCTAGGGCGGTGTTCGCCAATCTGTGGCACCTATAACGACAGAGAGGTATCTCTCTGTCGCTCAAAGTTCGCGTATATAAGGTGGCGACAGTGAGGACTGTAATACTTCGCGGTAGCGAAACGTGGCCGCTCGAGGTAGAAGACGTGAACCGTCTTCAGGTATTCGACCCCTAATATCTCCGTTCAATCGCTCGTATCGGTTGGTACCAGCGAGTAAGCGACGAAGAGGTTGGGACGCGGGTGTTGGCACTGACTGTCAAATGAGTTCTTCTGTTCAGTTAGCACATTTGCACATACTTATATGGTTAGGTCATGTAGCAAGAATGCCAGCTAGTCGTGTGTCACACCGAACACCCTGGGCCGACGCTGCGGTTGACTGGCGTAAGATGCAAGGGGAACCTGGCGTAAAAAGTATGAAATCGTCGAAGAAGGGGTTCGTCACTGTAGATCGGGGCCGTCTTCCTGGCTGGTGCCCTCGCGAATCACATAGTCGGTGGCTTGAAACTTTAGGCGAGATGGTGGCTGATCGAGCGCAGTGGTGTAAATGTTGTCGTTGATTGGCCGAGTTGCCTGTGAATTGAGTGCATTTGATGACGCAGGACAATGAGAGTCGTAAAGAGGCTGTATTGCTGATGATGCCTTACTTCTACTTACAGCTCGGTTGTTTGTTAGCAAGGTGTAGACACCTTGATGTTGAATGTTTGAATATAGGCGCAACTATTTTTGGTAGTTAGTTCCCTTCCCATCCCCTTCTCTTTTCTGCTCTTTTCCCATACAGGGTTAGCTTTTGTTCTTCTTCATGGTTGTTTGACAGTTAAGCATTTGTGGTTCACACTGGTGTATTGCTTTCTGCGGTGATTATGATGATCACTGCATACTATTCCATAAATTGAAACGAAGCTGCATGTGCTGTGGGGTCCTGATTACGTCGAAGATATTTCACAGCCTGTTTCAAGCAGCGAACATTAACTAGACTGATCCCACTAGCACCGAGACCACTTGTAGACTGGTATTTCGAATTATACGTTCATTAAATTGAATATTATCCATGATATGGTTAGGCAGATTACATATTCCGTGTGTGTGCAGGGTTTTTATTGAATTGGCCCCCCTTCCTATAGACCGTGGATGTTTTGAGGAACTTATGGGTCTATCAATAAGCTCATCACGGGGAACCGATATTTCATAACTGTAACTTAGTTGCCTTGAATAGGTAGGTGGCACCTGTTATGTTCTAGGCTTCGTGATCATCCGTGCGAGTAGTTGGAAATGCTGTCCCGTACGGTTAACCACGCGCACTGGTACTCAAATTGTCATCAACTCTTCCGGTGAAGTGTTCCATCCTGAAGCTCATACTGTGTGATCGTACTTGTATTTGTAGCTCCTTTTGGTTAGGTTTTGCTGTTCTAGGGCGTTTCGTATACCTTAGCAGGTCGACTTTAGTGGTCACGGAATAGGTTAATGTAAAAGACAACGTTCGTTTGCTTCAGTTTGATCCAGTACTACTCACGAATTCGGCTATTCAACTATTTTCACTAACGTGCAATCTCGTATACTCTTTTAATACGCAAAGGTCCTCGGTTCTCACTGAACCTTATTCGGATATTTGCCGGCAGCTTTTGTGGGGCTGTGTTGTACTCCAATCCCAAATATGTATCTCCCAATTGGGTAAGTTGACGTGGACATTGTCACATTCAATTTACTAGAGAGCTGTTTGTCTTTTGGTCACACTTGTGATTTTCTCCATTGACAACCGTCTGGTTATACTATGGTGTCAGTCATCTTGAATTCAAACAATTTCTCGACATCCGGTTTGTTTACATTCTACATGTGCTCCTCAGCTGTTTGTCTCCTTCAGTCGAGTCTAGTTAAGGCCACAATAAGTAACATTGAAAGGGACAATCACGGACAAACTTTCATACTTGAAGGCGCTTCTATTAATTGTATTCTGCTAGTTGTATTTAAGTTTGCACGCTCACTCTCCGAAAGATTTAGCTTAGCGATGTATATTTGAACGTGAATTAGGCGCTGTGTGTGGTGGCATCTTTGCTTTCTAAATTTGTTGGTATGTGCGTTCGTTTTTATTGTCTGTGTTCAGTTTGATATTGTTTTCAGTCTTTTGTATACCTGGGTTGTTTCGTTCGCTTCAATCTGAACTTGTCGACTGCCAACTTTAGACACACTCAACATCTCAACCTAAATTGGTACACGTTGAGTGCACGCGCCGTTTAATGAGATTGGTTTCGATGTCTTCAGTAAATTCATTTTCATTTTCGTTTTCAAGTCCTAATTGTGTTTTTTGACTAATGTGACTGGCCACTTCACGAATACGGACAAAAAGAGGTCCGACAAATGTGTTAGTCTTTGAATGAAACAGTGGGTAGACAAGCCGTGTGACGTCCTCCGAAGTGACTATTTTTTTCTGACGAAAGGCTCGCATCCCCCGTATTCAAGTGTCATCTGATTCGTCTAGATGAGGTATAATGCCCGTGCGTAAATGAGACGACTGTTTGGATACTGTGATTCATGTACTACACGGTGCATATTTGGGTCACCGTATCATAGGTAGATGTTTAGTGAAATCTACATATGGTTATCATAAGTATCCTAGACACCTCTCGTGTATGAATCGAATGTTTTGAGAGAACCATGAAGAGATGCTGTACAAAGTTAATGAGATATCACACTTTGGAAGATCCATTTGCTGAATCCCTCCTTGTTAGTTCCGACTAACTTAATAAACACTGCCATCTGGTGGCTTGTCCTATAACATGGACGGTCTCAGTAATATCGAGGTGAATAATGTGACGAGAGCTTCGTGACATAAGTGTGGTGCCAGAGTACTTGGACAATCTATGTGTCAGTCCATCTGGCTTGCTTCCATTCTAAGAATGTTTGAGTATACTTTTGTGATTGCTAAGCCGTTTGACGAGACGTGTAGGTAACTATCCTCCGTCTTACAATCAAGGATCGGGTAGCTTTTTTGTTAAAAAATTACCAACCGCTAACGGTGCGGTGAGCGAAGAACGGAAACGATTTTGTTGTCTTTCAACCATCGCAAGGAAGTGCGAGGTTCCTGGAGCCGCAGTTCTTTACGTGGCCTCTAGTTTATATGGATTTGTTGTGTTGAAGTCAGTACTTGTTTGTGTTTACTGCGCGTACGGCGACAGCAGTTTTAATGCTTTCAGACCTAGAGTGTCTCATTCGGCTGTTAGTTCATTGTTGTAGGTACAGCAACTGCACATATTAGTGGACGAAGTGCAACACGCGCACTAGTTGGACAGGTTGACCAAGTACGTAGGTATCCGCATGGTTAGTAAAAGGCTTCGAGACAACAGTTGTAAGATATCCGCACCAAATGTAGTACGAATGAAGTTGAATAGTTTGGGCGTCGTGTTTAACATGTTATTGATAAACAGATTGGGAATAACACAACGTTACGAGCAATTTGTAATACTCTACGTTCCAACACTCCTGAGGAAGGTCACCCGAGGTGGTTGAAACGTAGAGTATTGCAACTTGCTTGTAACGTTGTGTTATTCCCAATCTGTTTATCAGCTTCGAGACAACCTTCATAAATCAACCTCGTCAACTTTCGAAGACATTCACATTATCTCAGGCGGAAGGTGCATACAAAAATGGCAAGTGAAAACTTTTTGATATCAATTTGAGAGCCATAGTGAGCAGCCCTGTGCCTGTGGCCGTGAGGTGTAGTGAAATTAAACCAAATTTCTGTGTATGGAAGGAAAGTGATACCACAAGCCAGCAGTGTGGTGTGTCTTCGACGAAAGCACGGAGGTCATGTGTTAAAGTCCGGTTAAGAACGTGCCCTATTTGAGTGAACGAATGAAAACGAAATTGTCAGTATGCTCAAGTGATGTGACACTAAACTGAGACGAGCCCGCAAAATGAGAAGCGAGATGTCAACGGTCAGCGGACAATGACAAATTGAAGTAACTTATGACACCTACGTAACTCCTTCCGGAAACCTGAGTAGGATGCACATTTCCATGAAAGTATATGTCGCCAGTTCTAGAGAGGAATCAGTCTGGCCTGTTGACGCCGCTGTTTTATCGCACATGTGCACAATGTTTATTATGTGTGCGTGTCTGTACGCCCCCCGGGTTTCAATTAAGTAAGCAGGCGGGTCCATTTCACGTTCCTTAGTTCGTTCACGAATCCAACAAGTCACCCGTTCGAAAACGTCATTGTGGACAATCAGGGTTAAGATAGTTATGTTATCTGTTTTCTGGAAGTGATTAGACAGGTGTCACTTAACACAACTAGGACGGAATCAATAATCGGTTAGAGGTTGCGCGTGCATCTGCAGGGGATAGGGAAAGAACTTCAGTAAGTAATGCGCACGTTCAGACAGGTCTTTGCATGTTTCCAAATTTGGCGGTTGATGCAATACTCTTTGTACAAACCGTGCTGACGGCGCTTGAAACATTTTTTGTTCAATGTTTGTTTTTGATTTGGATAAGCTGTGTTGATTGGACGAATACAGTTTAATTCTTGGCCAGCTTGCACTGGCTACAGACGCGTGGGTTGAATTTCGAGATGTTCTGAAAAAGTTTTGATGTTCATCCTTTCTACTTCACGCTACCAGGTTTTGGCCCTTTTCAAACCCATCAGCCGGATGGAAGTTTGAGCTGGCAGTCCTGCTGTTACGAGCCAAAGTCACCTTGTATACTCAACTGTTAGTCCAATAGCCACAATAACCTCTGTTTTATGACACGGGTCGTCTCGTGTCCGGTTTCCCTTCACTGCGGAACTCGGAGTAGTTTCACTAGTCTTCGAGTTTCCCTTTTACGGGTTGCTTCGCTAGTTTTCCGGCTTGCTATGTATTACCTTTCAGCGTGTTGGGTTACATCTGAGCTGGATGATATCGTCAGATTGGTTCTGTGGTGGATTTGTCGCTCCCTCAGCTTACTATGATTGCCAATCCGTTGTTCTCCCTTACTACATATGGGACCAAAAACGTTCCCCAGTATCACGTACTAACCAGGATGCATAAATGATAAGTGTGGATGGTCGACAGCTGATTGCCTTCGAAGTCCAGTCAAATTGGCATGATCAGTCCACCGCACGTGCATCAAACGGCTTGGGTTGCAGCCACAATGTGCGACGTGGGTGTTTTTTAAGAAACGCTTTGATTTTTTTCTCGGGCTTCGTTGCTTCATTGTGTGATGTGGATTTTGTTTGCCCTCTCAGTTTCTTTTCCTGATCCCTCATACAAAGTACTAATGTATATCCCCTTAACGAAGTTCCTGCCCCATATTTTTTAGTATATATATCAGGCTAACCAGCATTGACTGACTGGACTATGATGACTTCCACTCACACTTATTCCGTCTTCATTCCTACGAGTTTACAGTGGATACAGGGCGTGTAAGTGGAATTACGAGGGGTGCGGTGCAAACTACTTTTAGTTATGCTTATGTGTCGGCGTTCCTCGGCTGGAGTCACGATGTCAAGCTAGTCCGGAAACATATGTCGCCAATCGTATCTGTCTGAACCACATTGCAGGTGTCTGACCACTTGTCCCCTGTACGGTCTCCTTTCACTACAGCGTAAAATGAACTTCTGTTCATCGACCTAGATGGTCCGACTCCACGTGATGGTGCACTTCATGGTTTGGTTCGTTCTAACTTTTCCCACTGGAGGGAGTACCCCCATGATACACCTGGAACTTAATAGGATCACAGGTCGATCGCTTGTGATCGTTATTCGTGTATGAATTCAGTTGAAATTTCGGTCCCCCCTTGTATGCCCTGTTTGGTTCTGTCCGGAGTACCATATCTGTTACACGTCAGTAACATCCGAAGCTTAGAATATTCCGTTTGGAACTTGGTCACACCAGTGATATGTTGTCTGAAACTTAGTGTACTGATCTTTTTACTGTCTGTTTCCTTTCTCCTGCCCACAGGTTCGTCATAATTTATTGCTAGGTAAGAGTGACAAATATGCGGCGCGCACACAGGCGAAGATCTTGTCGGAGGAACGAAGAAAAAATCGAAAACACACATACGCTGTAGATGAGTTGGATGACATTTTCGAATAACAAAGTGACTTGCTTCGGAAATCTTTTGTATGTACAGCAGTCCCTCGTCTTTTCTGACACATAACTCATGCTGTCCGTTCACCACTGTTGTTCTGCTTTAGTTAGCTTTGTGTGGGCTTGTGCATATCTGTTTAGCATCCCATTGGGCTGGTGGATGGCAGTTTAGGGGGTGAGTGAAGACGGAGTCTTCTCTAGCCTCGTGTCAGCACATTTGGGGGGGGGGACTTCGTGATGTTGTATTCGTCGATGACGGGAGCCTGGTGGTCAGGTAACAGGGTCTGTTTCCTTCCAATATGTGGCGTTATTGTGAGTGGGATTGTTCATTATGGACTGTATACTTGGTTTGTGGCGTAATAATGGGAATTACCGACTCGTTCTCGAATTTTCTCCAGATAAGGACTTGTGTTCGCCAGGGTGGGACCAATGTTTGACATGGGTGGAAAAATCGAGAGCTTGTCCGTGGACGACAAATGAGCTCAGGGAGATAAATGAACGGGAGAGAAAAAATGACTCACATGTGCATGTGCCTGCTAGTTTGATCTAAGAAAATTACGGAGCTGAATGTCAGAATTTTGTTCGGTGATCTGAGATGGCCGCAAACTATCCCTTGGGTTTCTTGCCGGTTAACCGGACCCGACGTCATTTTTTAAAGTTTAATGTGCGTGTTGCAGATGGGTGTTTCTGTTAGCGTTCTATTGATACAAACAAAGAGGGGTAAAACACTGAGCAGGAAAATGTTAGTTTAAGTGCACGCACTACTAAAATCGAATAGAACGGTCATTTGTGGTGCATCCGTTTACTGAAGTACTTGTGAAACACTTCTCATGCAACGTTACGATGAAGGTGGAACGAATGTTATTGGTCCGGTTAGGATAGCTTATCACACCGCGGTGAGATTCATTCTGTATTGTGTCCCAGTAAATCATTCAGTTCCAGTTCATGAATGTCACTATTGATGAGAATTAGCGTTTTCTCGTAAAACTGACACCGGAATAGTGTTGGAAGTTCTGCGCATTACTGATGTACGTTCACGGCATCACTGTCCAATTTGAATTCTCCATACAGCCATATGCGGAACTAACAGGTGAATGCACATTTGATACTATAACGATCATAGCTTGTCCGACCACGGATCTTCGCACCCAGGACTCAGCCATATGCTCACATTGACCGCATATCGTAATGAGACACCAGGTGGATAGTTTTCTGACCGTAAAACAGACGAATATCAGTGAACACAAGTCAAGGCACTAGTCTGACAAACGTGAGACGTCCTCTAGCACAGTCGCCGAAGATCACTGTCCACTGGGACACGTAACACCTTGAAGGACGTCAAGGGGTCGATGGTTTGAAATTGCTGCGTGGGTGACTTCGATTTCCAAGAAGCGTTGAAAAGACGGAATTCCAAAGATCACTGTCACTTATTTGGAGCGCCTGAGAAGAATTATGGGTGCCAGAAAAATTGGCGAAATGAGTGGTAGTTGTCAAAACTGCCGTGTGACGGTTTGGTGCCCCGTTTAGCAGCGTGTAAGCCGGTACAATTCCAATCGATTCATTCAATTTTATGTCAGTTACCTTCTTTAACCAACATCAGCAACAATGAACTCTGATGGAAATTCCTTACATGTGTCCAGGAGAAGATAGCTAGATAGTCAATCTGAGAACTGGCGTTTGTGGTAATAAGAAGTGTTTCTTGGGAGATTGGTGCCGAGAGCATAATGGGTGTGCGAAGTGGTCCCACCATTAGTATGGCAAGCTCTCGAAGTGGGCTTTTGAACTGTATGTAGTTCATTAGGTTTGTGGGTCATGTATAAGTAAACAGCACGCTTGTACTTCTGTTGTCAACACTGAAGTGAATCAGGATGAGGTCGTTGGAAGTAGCACATCATCCGCTGTGTTCGACGAGGTAGATAGCAACAAACGGGGATGAGGGATAATAAACGGAATGGTTCATGAGGTGTCCCTGCTAATATTTCGCTGATGATATGAAGACTTCGAAACATTCTTTTCCCGTCAAAAATTTGAATAAAGAAGACAGTAGGCTGATATTGCACGATTTATGTCCGGACAAATTTCGCTGCATCTTTACGAGTGCATACTACTCACCATTTATATATCATTATGAGAAAGCGAACAAGGTCCCAGAAAAGCCAATTTTCAGAGTGCACAATCACCGTCACTACCAAGGTAGCGACAACCCTACAAACAGTTATTTCTGAACACACAACAAGGGTTTGAACTTTCGGATTGCAATCGTTCTGTTCAGAACATTCCGGATTCCGACACCTTGTGTGAAACAACCCGTACCTGAGTCAGCCAAATCCAACCTTATCTATGAATATCGACATAGATGCGGAACATCCTACATAGGCAGGACTGAGCGCCAGTTGCGAACCAGGGTCACGGAGCACATCCCGAAGTGGGTCAAGAAGCAGATTACGCGAACACATGATGTCACAGCCGAGTATAGAAACAAAGAGACTGCATCGTCTATTGCGCGTCATATTCTAATGACAACACCAATGTGACCCCCACAACGGCATTTCGCGTTATCTTCTCAACGTCACACAGGCGAGCAATGCTCTACGCCGAAGCGATTGCAATCCGAAAGTTCAAACCCGTGTTGTGTGTTCAGGAACAACTGTTTGTAGAGTTGTCGCTACCTTGGTAGTGACGGTGATTGTGCACTCTGAAAATTGGCTTTTCTGGTATCTTGTTCGCTTTCTCATATTGATATATAAATGGTCTGTAGTATGCACTCGTAAAGATGCAGCGAAATTTGTCCGGACAGAAATCGTGCAACATCAGCCTACTGTCTTCTTTATTCAGATATGAAGACTGTTGGGAACCCTAAAAGCAGTAGTATTTACTGACATCATGCACGTAAGTGATATCATTCTTAGTGCAACCGGTACAAATGGCCATTCATAGCACCGAGCACTTTTTCACTAGCCGTTTGCTGAGAGTCCCGGGACACCTCTTTAGGACCCTTCAATAACACCCTGAGAACATACAAAATACACAAGAAAGACGATCAACAGTGATAATGGATAGAACGCGGTTTTTTCAACGTGCCTGCTCGTGTCAGCGGGGTCGTTAGAGAAAACTACAGGTGATACAAAGTAAATAACTATGTAGTGTGACGAATTTGGAATGCTTCGGTAAGACAGGCATGTTCAGAGGATGAAGATATACAGTCTACAAAACTTTGACGCATGCACTTGGGAAGGAATTAGTCCGCTGACTCCACGGACTGCTTCGAAGAGATTTAATAGTATATTAATCCACCATTTCCAGGGTTATATATCAGCCAATATTACATATGTTTCAAGGTCATACCGGTAAATACTTCCAAACTTTTCGTCAAAATATTTCCTCGGCGCCTGATGTAAATGACGTCGGAAAATGTAGGAATAAATCGGCTTGAGCGATGTAGGACGGGAAGTTCTGAAGTTCTGAAGTTTGGCAAACATTTCGGCTCATTCTGACACGGGACTCCGTTAATTGTCAGAAGACGTCGAAAGGTTGAGAATCTTGTGAGTCGTTCGGTCTGTACTGGGTTTTGAGCGTCCATTTGTCGCAGAAGTTATCTTCGCATGACGGACGTTTTTGAAGTTAGAAAAAGAACGCAGTTCCGTGTGTTAAATGGAGGAAGGTTGCATTGTCACATGCGCTATCACGAATGATATGCGTAGTATATTTTGACAGCAAACACGTGATATTAATATTTTGCTTTGGTTGATGAAATGTATAACGCTGTGAAGTAGCTGCTATACTATTCCTCGGTAAGTGAGTAACCATCGACTCGTTATAGCTGCTATCATGTAATAATGATAATGGTATATTTCCCGACGCATTTGTGAGAAACACGCTCTGGAGAGCGTGATCAACATAAAGATTTTTAAGCATATATACATTTGAACAACAAAATTGTACATTTAGTCAGCTATGTGAATAGAGCAACAAAACAGATATTGGATGAGGGTGAAATTCAATTTTAGAATGAAAATTTTGAGATACATACCTGTTAGACGATAGTACTTGTGATCTACGCAAATCGATAAAATAGTTGATTTGTTACATCAAGTGGGACTCCACAAGGTGATCACTGACCGAATGCTCAAGATCGTTCCAATAAAAGATGCATGGAGGATGGAGTGGATTTGCTGGCGAAGAATTTCATCATTATGCGATAAAGATAACGCCGGAAAAACGTGCAGAGAATTTTTCCATGATGGGGTAGTTGGAACGCATATTTTTTTGTGGGAAACGGATGAACCTTTCGACCGGACGTCAATCTTCGCTCAAATTCCAAAGAATTTTGAAGATTTTGCAATATGCCCAACCATTTCGGGATTTTGAGTATCCTGGCGGGATGGGGTGTTTTCTGGCGTGGGATATATCAGTGAAACCAAGAATGGAAATCGAAATCATGCGAAAGAAGGAAGAACGTTAAACTGACTATGTGAACTACGACGACCAATGGAACATGTGATATTCTGGCATAACTTTTTATGTGACCTTTAGTGTGATGATCAAAGCTCCGTACGGCGTTTCGATGTCAGTTCACTTTATATAGCCAATAGTTAAACTGAAATCCGTATTTCATAACACAAAGTTTGTTGTCTGGTCACTAAGGAGGATTTCGTAGAGAGACAGTAGCACAAGTTGTGCCTAAAAATTCCAATGTGACTGCGTACGGTGTAATAGAAGGGGAACTTTTTGTCTTTTGCAGTTCTGTGTTAACAGTTTTTGGATGATTGTCAGTAGTCAGTTATCACCGGCCACTACTGATAATATACTGAAGACGTACCAGGATGAATACCTTATCACGAATGGACAAATAGGTATGTGAATAACCACATGTAATTTATAAACCTGTATTTACTGTGAACGCGTCTCAAATAAAATCGTTCATAAAGCTATCCTGCTGGATTTGTTTAAAAGCCCTGATTTTACGTTTTCCAGCAACCTGGGTGATGCACGCACAGTGCCGCATCCTGCTAAAACAGGGTTGGTTTTCCAGCAGTTTCACAAATGTGCGATTGATCAGATGTTATCTGGAGCAAATGTAAACAGCAGTGGCGAATCCGAAACACCGGAGAAAGACTCTAAATCAACTGTACTATGTGTACAGTGCTTACTAGAGAATGGTATTTCGGATTTGCAATATAAGGGCAAACCGGAAGTACTTCACAAGCGTTATGAATCTGGTTCTAAGAGCCACATTCTAAGAACCAACGCCTGGCAGGCAAAACGGCACAGTTTACCCCACTGCTTTCAAGTCAATCTACTACTATACTAGGGGTCATGGTTACCATCCATTATACAATAGCTCCATATTAACTCATTCTCTTACTCAAAGTAAGAGTGTTACTATGAACCAAGCTCCTAATATGTATACCCCGGCGAGTACGTCGTTGCCTGATTATGATGCCAACTCAAGTGTACGTCAGACTAGCCATTTTTTGTGAGCCCCTCGATATTTCATCCACCGTCACCTGACCCTGTTCTCAAGTCCAACTCTCTCATCCCACCATAACGCTACTATTTCAGCACTTCTAATCTTAGAGACAAACATTTGCGACATCCATTCGAATATGAGCGGAAATTCGGCACATTCCGTAGATCAGGCCCTTCCGCTTGATATTTTGCAACCCACTGGCCCATCTCTCTTGAAGTTCTTTAGCAGTTTAAATGTTGTGCCTGACAAAAATAATTTCATAAATTTGTTACTCATCAACGCAACTCACAAGACGCACCTACCGACCGCTTAGTGTTGCCAGCAATTGTTTGAATGAACTTGTAGAGATATTGATTCATGTTTCCAAAATGCCTTATGAACACAAACTAATAGGCGGCGACTCCAACATGGNCAAAACTTTGAATAAAGAAGACATTAGGCCGATATTGCACGATTTATGTCCGGACAAATTTCGTCGCATCTTTACGAGTGAATACTACAGACCATCACGTGGTGACAATGGTTGTACATTCTAACAATTAGCTTTCTCTGGTATCTTGTTCGCTTTCTCATACTGATATATAAATGGTCTGTAGTATGTACTCGTAAAGATGCAGTGAAATTTGTCCGGACATAAATCGTGCAATATCTGCCTAATGTCTTCTTTATTCTACAAGTTGGCCGTAACTGTCCGTGTACTATTCTGTGCTTTTGGAGAAACCAGAACACTTGTCAGAATCTTGGTACAACTTTTAAAACACTCACCACACCCAGCAGCAGTCGGAGCCTAGAGTGACTAGCTTGTTTTCTGCGCTCCCGGCGTGGTTAGTTTCTCACTGCCAAGTAAGCTGGACTTACAAGTCACTGACGCTGAGCAAGGTCCTTCAACGTAACCCTGTATTTCTTTATATCGCACCTCAGAATGTTAAGTCAAGGGCCTCATGCAGAATCCATCAAGTCAACTTGTGACATGTCCATGGAATTATTACGCCGTCTAGGGAACCACGAACTGTGTGTACTTTTTTGTGTCGATGCTATACCTGACGGTCTTGAGTAAAACATAGCTAGCCGGCTGGTGTAAGTCCTGAAATTCAGATGCCGTCTATATCTGCTACCGTCTCGGTTATCCAAGTGCAGATGCTCGAATTAGTCGTATTTTTTACAGTCTGTTGCAGCATCAATCGTTCGGAGATAGACGAACCACATAGAACCAATCCCTGACTAGTGTCTATGCGCCTGAAACTCGATTGAGGTAAATTCGTGACCCTTCTCAGTGTTCATGGTTTAAACATCTGTCACATCGATAGTACAAGGAGCAGTTCTTTGGTCAGTCCTCTCCCGCAACCTGCTCGATAATGATGACTATCCGGCTGAGTTTTTTGAACTACTTCAACGTGTGTGTTGAGCGCGATTCAGCATCTTTACGGCATTGATACAGTCGATGTGAACGGTTACCATCTGCTCCACCTGTATGCTACTCGAGAAGTAGCTATCAAAAGTAATCGCTTCTAACCGAATTCGAAATATTTTGTGAAGTTGACACCCCTATTCTCTGGATTACACAATCATACGAAGGTAAACTCGCGAAGTACATATCATATGGGCAATGTGCAGTGATGCATATATCACGGGTCGT